>PVLD010003795.1:0-106893 GCA_004027595.1 Dinomys branickii | reverse complement strand
AAAAATAATTCCTTCTGCTCTTGTTTTAAGAATTTTTAAGCCAGGCATGGTGGCACATGCCTGTAATCCCAGCACTTGGAAGGCTGAGGCAAGAAGATTGCTACGAGTGTGAGGCAAGCCTAAACTATACAGCAAGACCCTGTTTCAAAAAACCAAAAAAAAAGGAATTAAAAACATCATGAACAGCAGTGGATTTTATCAAATGATTTTTATGTGTCGGTTGGGAAAAGGGTGTTTTTCTCCTTTAATCTTTAGTTGTAAGTGACATTTTTTCCCTCACATGGCTCACTCCTGTGTTGTAGGGATAAACCTCACCTGGCAAGATAGCCTTGGCGATTGTATGTTGCCAGATGCAGGAGGCTGATATTCTGCTCAGGCTTGGACTAGTCTGTAATCTTCCTCCCAGCTTCGATCTGTGAGGGTTTTGTGTATGTAGAGTTAGTCTTGGGAAGTAATTTGGAAATCCTGTCTTTGGCTTTGAGGTTTGTTTGTTTGTTTGTTTGTTTTTTAAATCTCGGTGCTGGAAAGCAAACCTCAAACATGCTAGGTAAGTGGCACACCTCCCAAAATGAGCTACACTGCAGCCCACAAATACTTCTGTTGTTGTTGTTGAAAGAGTGGTTTGTTGGTAGGTTAGGAGGACCCACCTTAGAGACTCCTAGGCCTAGAGTGTTCTTTGAAGGACATTTTATAACTATCTCCTCAGCCTCTATAGTAGGCACTGAATAGGTTTTCAATAGTTGTCCCAATTCATATGGATTATTTTTTTAGCAGTTTATTAATTTCATATATGTGTCGATTTTTATTGGCATAAAGGTGTCTTAGTGCTGTTTATGCTCGGTTTCCTGGCCAAGTAGCCTGGTGGTGCTCTTCCTCCCTGTTTGATTAGCAGTTGCCACCTCTGGTGTACTAGGTGATTTACCTGTGTGAAGTGCTGTCTCTGTGAGGTGTGTGGCACTCAGGTCAGGAGCCCATAGCTGGACTGCTGCACATGGGACCACAGGCCACAATTTAACAAAAATTAAATAGAATTAAAACTTTGCTACCACAACTACCTTTTGAGCACTAGCATTCTCCTGTGCTTAGAAGCTGTTCTCCTGGGCAGAAAACAGTTTAGGACAGGCCTGGCTGCAAACAGCTCATCTGCTCATCTTCTGAACCTATCATATGGTATGGCTGTTGGGCCTAGGAAGACTAGTTTTTCCTTACTGTCTTTTTTGGTGAAAGTTACCTGAGCTTCAAGATTGGTTACTAAAAAATGTAGCTATGGAAGAACTTGAAGGGTGGAAATGTCCACGTGGGCACAAGAGGACGGTCCTTGGTGTGCATGCTAGGGCTGCTTTTTTCTGTACTGCCCGCATCCCTGTGTCGTCCTGGAGCCCTGGGCCTCCCCCCAGCAGATCCCTGGAGAGTGGCTTGGGGGATGACACCTGGGGAGCCCAGTGGGGCTTCAGAGCTCCCTCGCAGTGTAGCAGCCCTCACATGTCCTGTCCGGGAGACAGAGTCCCTGCGTGGTCATTCAGGTCCAGACTCCATGTCACATTGCCAGTGGTGCCTCAGCCATACCCCTGCCCTGTTGTTGCTGTTGGCCATTGGTGCTGTGAATGCCACACTCACTGTCCTTGTCCTCATCCTCTGAGCCCCAGTGCGGGGCCAGTGCCCACAGAGTCTTCAGCAAACATTTGCTGAGTGGATGGGATATTTATGACTTGGAGAGAAGGTGGCTCAGTCTGGATGTGAGGATGCAGAAGTCACAGGCTTCACATGAATCCAGTAATGACATTTGCCACTTGCTGCCCCTCCCCAGGCCCTGCACCCTGGTTTCCCTGGGGGCCCCATCCTACCTTCAAGGGCCCCAAAGCAGTATGTGTGTTGGAGCCCTCCCCCCGCCCCCAGACCTGTATCTCTGCTCATCATTTCTGATAGCTTCTGGGCTGGCCAGGGTTTGGGGAGACCAGGCTGTGTCTCTGTGATAGAGCCTCTTTCTTCACTATGGTTAATTCTCATTTCCCTTTGCTTATTTTACACAAGTAAATGAGCAGGCATGCTTCACTAAGCAAGATGCAGAACTGCAGGTGAGTATCATGTGTCCTCCTGCAGTGACACCTGCTGTTTCCCCACAGGCTTCACCATGTAGCCGGGACTCCAGCTCCCCCTTGCAGGTGAGTGCAGGGCAGCGCCTTCCTTCCCGCAGTGGCCAGGAGTTGATGTGCTGTGCCAAGCATGGTGGTTGGGTGCAAGTATCAGTGCCATGAAGAAGGTCTGGAAGCGTCATCTCCACGCACTGGCTGGAGTTCTTTGTACGTGGTTTTCCTCTCCATGGTTTAGACAGGGCTGAGTAATCATCTCTGAGGGAGGGACTGGGTGGCAGGATTGTCCAAGAGCCACATCGGTGCTGTGACCAAAGCTAACAGTGTTGTTTTTCTGCTAGAAAATGGAAAGAGAGCAAGGGCGAGAAGAAAGGTACAGAAGTGAACCAGAGAGCAGCGTGAGGAGGGATCATCACATCCGCATGGTGGCCTGAAGCCTCCATGCCAGGGCGGGAGGAGGAACACACAGTCATCCAGAGGAGGTGAGGGTCGAGTTGGGACTCCATGCACAGGGTCTGCTGTCCAGGGGAGGCAAGGGGGATCTGTCCACTGGACTTACCAAAGGGAGGCAGGGTGGCTCCATTTGCAGGATCTCTCCTGTGTGTGGGTTTTGTGCTGCTGCTGAGTGTTCAGTGTGTCCCTGAGAGGCCTTTTTGTGCTCTTGACCAGGCAACCCTGTATTAGCCCCTTCCTCCCCTGCTGCTTAAGTGGACTCTGCCGTCTCCTGGGTGTCCCAGCAATGCAACCCTGTATCCGCAGCTCAAGTCCCTTCTCTGTATGCCTTCCTCTGCTCCATAATGTCCTCTGCCACTGAGCCTGCCTAGCCCGCCCTCAGTGGGATGGGAGGAAGGTATGGAAATAGAGAGGCCAGGGCAGGGTACATCCCCCATGGCTGCAGTGTGCCAAGGGGACTGTCATGCCAGTCCAACATGATGGTCTTTGTCCTCCAGCTGCAGAAGTAGATTCAGTGCAAGTGACTCACACAAGTTGTGCTTGGGGCCATTGCTATGCGTAGGCCTTTAGATAGCTCATTTAGCAGCAATTGGATACATATTTCTCCTACAGAAGCCAAAGATGTTGACCAGAAAGATCAAGCTCTGGGACATAAACGCCCATATCACCTGCCGCCTGTGCAGCGGGTACCTCATTGACGCCACGACGGTGACCGAGTGCCTGCACACGTGTAAGTATGGTTGCTACTCCAGCCAGCCCCATGGTCTTGGGGGCAGCTTGTCCTGTTTCCCAGCAGTTTTAGCCCAGGTATGAGGGCAGTAGAGCTGGGAAAATTACTTCAAACTGAAAATGCTATGACAGTTCCCTAGAGTGAGGCTTCCTTAGAAGCGCTGAATGCAGGAAGCCAGCCTTCTGTGGTCAGCACATCAGTTCCTGAGAAAAATGATGTTCATGCCTGGCAGGGAGACATGGCTGTGTCTTAAATTGGAGTAAAGTCCTCACATCTGTCAGACAGAGGGATCTGCTGATTCTCCTCACACCTGATCGCCTGTTCTATCTGGGCTCTCAGCTTGTGTGGAAACAGCAGGTAGATGCTGTGGTCACCTGGAGGCATGGCTCTGGTGACAGAGATTAGTGAACTCGAAGTGCAGATGATTTCCAGTTTTGTACTTTCCCTTTAGGAAATACTTATACAGTTAATTATATTGGTAGAAACTGGCAGGCATACCTTATTTTAGATGATTTTCATTGATATTTACCTAGTTTTTCTGCACAAAGAAAATGTAATCTTTTAGGTCTGGCCTCACAGCCCCTTCCCATGCAGTCCCCAAGCCTAGGCCAGGTTGGGATGGGGCTCTGGCACGTAGGCAAATTCAAAGCTCGCATGTGGGAGCTGGGGCCTTGTGTGGGGACGGCTGGGTGTGCTTTGGGTGAGGTAGAATGTGCTCCCAGCTCCTACAAGCCCCAGTGGGTGCAGGTGCCAACCCTGTCTCCATGTGACCCCTTCACCTGGGTACACTGACAGTCTGCAGGAGCTGCCTGGTGAAGTACCTGGAGGAGAACAACACCTGCCCTACCTGCAGGATTGTGATCCATCAAAGCCACCCACTACAGTACATTGGGTGAGTGCCCCAGCTGCGAAGATGCTTACGGCCACTGCACACTGCATGCTGGCCAGATGGCAGTGGGTGAGAACTGGGCCCCAGGGGAATTTCAGGGCTGCACTGAACTGGCTGCATTAGGGTAGAAATGGAAGATGGCCTTGGACCCACCTTTGTGCAGATCAGCATGGGCTCAGGTGAGAGGCAGGACACAGAGGTGAAGGGTTTTCCAGCAGATTTTCAGAATGGAGACTGCTCTGAGGAAATGAAATGCCTCCTTGCCACTCAAGGGAGAAATCTGGAGACAGGCTTTGGAGGCAAGCTTCTTACTTTGGAGTTGTACAAGGTATCACGCATGACCGAGGGGCACATGGACGGTACAGGATCCCCAGGGAGCAGGAGCCCCAGTTACAAGTGGGAACAACCAGCTCTCTGCAGCTCTACTGCTTCCAGATAGCATTGCTGAGTCCTGTTCCTTCAGCTTTCCTTGTTGTGATCAGCATGCCTTTCCTTGTGCCCTGATTGTTCCATGAGTCTCCTGGCATCTCTGGGAGAAGCTCCGTGGCCAGTGTGCCCTGTGGGGTGGACATCCAGAGGTGTCCAATGGCTACTGATTAGTACTACCCACACCCAGGGTTGGACACTCTTAATCTCAGCATTACATCCTTAACTCCAATAGCACACACCCTAGATTCAGCCCCCTTTGAGACTCCCCGCCTATCACTACATGAGGCTTTGGGGGGATATCTAGTTATAAGCCATAACCTGCAGTATTATTTGAAATGTTTGTAAGCAGCTAGAACCTAAATTAAATGATGAATTAATTTAGGTCATAGATAACTTTTGGCATCACACATTCTTACTTCTAAGCTGGAAAGAAAATTCCACCAAAACTTGAAAGTTTGTGATTCAGAACTTTGAGTAAGTGGGAAATGTGTGAGAGTTACAGAATGAACTTTCCTGGCTGACTCTACTTGTTCCATTTCTTTGTAGTCATGACAGAACCATGCAGGACATTGTTTACAAGTTGGTGCCAGGCCTCCAGGAAGGTAAGTGTCAGAACCTCCTTAGCCCAGGGTCACACCTGGGGATGTGGTCTTGGCAGTGTCCCTGTCTCGTCTGTCTGTGCTCTTAGCTCATACATGTCCTTGCCTGGATTCTCCAGTGTCTTTCCGGGATGTGTAGACTTCATTATGGGCTCTTTCAGTCCTGGGAAAAGGCAGAGGATACCTTGAAATAAAATGCAAGACCTAACAAAATGCTTGTGATAAATTTTAAACGCAGATGCCAGCATGCACACCTGAAGAGCCCCTGTGCTCTGTCCTCCCATCTGCAGCTCCCCCTGGTGTTCCTCTGTGTCCCCAGTGCCCACCTCTTGGTGTTTCACATGTAATGTTGCAGTTTGTGTCCCAGCAATAACGATTCCTTAAAACACAACCACAATCCCCTATGGCATAGGAGAGTTGTAGTGATTCCTTGCCAGTGATTCCCTGGCAAGTATTGTAGTCAAGGTTTGCAAGGGGAACAATTCAGGATTCGTACTTTATAGAATTATTTAAAATAGTCACCCAAAGAGTCATATAAAAAAGAGAGTGCAGGAAATCTGTCTACACGCGAAAGACCCAAAGAATCCAGCTGAGGCCTTGGATCCCACAGCAATGTCCTGCGTGAGTCCAGCCAAAGAACTAGACCCCATAACAATGTCTTATGCAAGTCTGTTGTACCTATTTGTGCTGGGAAGGCCCGAAGGTCAGTGGTGGAAGCTAGAAAGTCTGTGCCAGCAGATGAAGGATCTGTGCTAGCAGGCTAGGGGTTCTGCACTGGAGCCAGGAAGCGACACTAAAAGTAAAGACTAGAGCTCCCCTAACAAGTACCACAGCCGTGCTCAGTGACAACGAGGTCCCGAGCTCCTCTGATGGTGAGAACAGCCAAGTTCATATCAGGAAAGCCAGCATGACAAGCTCCTCCAAGAACCAACAGCCCACAACAGACCCAATAGCTCCCAGCAGCTACTAAACTTCTTCTCCAGTTCTGCCTCTTAAGCTGCCAGCACCAATCCTCAAGTGCCCCCCATGCACACACACCCAGCACCACACTGATTCAATTCAGCTGGGTATTATAGTTGCACACCAGTTGTCAATCCACCACAGCAAATATCCATCATACTGACATTGCTGGTTGTCCATGAGTACTATGTCTTTGGTTTTGGTTGTTTCCATCAGGATCCACACAGGACCTGTGCCCAGGATGGACGCCCAGGTTGGACCCGCAGTCCTATGGGGCCCCTTCTGGTTCTCTGTCTGTACCTTGTCCCAGGGTGTTCCCACGGCCTGTGAGTTGGTAGAATTGGCAGTGCATCCAGGTCGGCTGTGGCCTGTGTTTTCAGCAAGCCTACTTCTAGGCAGTTTTCACCCTGAGTGGATGGTACCAGCCACTGAGGTGACAGATGTCACTACGTCATTCATCCATGCCAGGCAGCAGCAGCACAGTTCTTGTCCTGCTGTTGTTCTTCCTCCATTTCTTAGTTGGGATGCATCCATAAAATTGTGTCCCTGCTTGGTTTCCCTGAGGTTTCCATGGAAACAGATGAGTGCCTTCCTGGCCTCTGTAGCCACCAGGTCATGTGTTCTCAGTTGGTAGGAACACATTTTTGTCTTTTCAAAGCTGAATCTGCTGTGTGGCTGGTGGACATCTGAGGTTGGGCCAGGGTCCCTATGGTGCCCCTGGTGGTCTTGGGTGGCCACAGCTCTTGGTGCAGGAGTGATCCTGTATGTCTCCCCAAGCCCTGGCCTCTCACTGCAGGGGGCATTGCTCTCCATAGGCTGCAGCCTGGAGTGCTCCATGGCTCTGTCCTGAGCCATTTCTGTTGAGTGAGGCAGTGCAGACAGAATGACTCAGTCATTACCTTGTTGCTCCTGGATGCATTGGCTTCTGTCCATACCACATCAAATCCCATCCAGTGTGGATGCTGACTGCACTGAAGTTGGAGAAGCTGAGGGTCAGAGAGTCAGGGTTCTGAACTCGCACCTCTTGTTCATGGAAACCTAAGCCTGTATGCCAGCCTGTGGACTGGCATGAGCTATCAGTTCCTTGTGGATCTTCAGAAAGGCACCTCTAAATCTGAAACCCTAACAGTGTGGCTGTTCTATTAGTGAAGGCCATCTGTGGTGTGTTGGGCTTCTTTTCTGAGCAGTTATAAGACTAACTTTTCATGCCAGAGGTTCTTTCTGGCCTCCAGATAACTTAGGACACATTTCACTATGAGGGTGCAATGAGGTGCAGATTTCAGCCTTGAGGACCACAGTCCTTTCCAGCTGCGCCTCCCTTCCTACTGGTGACGGTGGCTCCATTGGGGTCTTACTTGGGGTCTTGCAGGTGAGGGGCACGAAGTGTGTTTGTTTGTTTGTTTTGCAGTAACCAGGGATCAAACTCAGGACCTTGCGCTTGCCAGGCAGGTGCTTATTCCACTGAGCTATATCCCTAGCCCAGTGCGTTTATTTTTGTGTCTTCATGCTGTTGCAGTATTTTAAAACCTACTTTTAGAGGTAAACGTATGTGGTCACCCACTCCTCAACACCAAAGCATCACCTCCTCTTTTCCCACATGCTGCTCAGGGCCTGCTGCATCCATGTGTATACCATGGGATTGTGGAAAATTCACTGGTCCTCTGGTGATGACTGTTTACCACACGTGTCATCGTTTGCTTTTGTTCGTTTGGTTGGTTAGTTTTGGGTTTGTTTTGCTTTGTTTTGGTTTTTAGTTTTGGTTTTTTGAGACAAGGTCACACTGCATTGTTCTTGCTGGCCTTCAACTCCCTATGTAGTCCAGGCTGGGCTTAAACTCATGGCAATTCTCTTGCCTCAGCCTCCTAAGTGCTAGGATTACAGGCATGCGCAACCACATCCAATATCTTCTACTTTTAAAGACAAGGCATTCTCCTGCGAACACCAATGAAAGTACCTGTTGATTTTCTTGTGAAGAAGATTTGCTAGGACAGAAGTGTCTACATTTTTTTTTTCTGGGCCCTCATTGTGCTGGCAGATGCCCATGGAGCATGTCTGACCTGCTGCCTATAGTTACATGGCACATGAGCACAGGATGTTTTCTACATGGTTGGATGAAAACCAAAGAATATTATGTAATGTGTGAAAATTTTGTGAAATTTTACAGTTCATGAATATAATATGTTGGTTCACGGATGTTTCTGTTTGTGAAGTTTGGTTCACAAACAGAACCATTCAGCAAAATTTTGCTTCTGTTTGTGAACTTCGCTTTGGGTGATGAGCACAACCTTGGCCATCTTTCCCAGAACTGTACAACCAATTAAGATTGTGAACCAAGGCACTACTATAATTTCGTTGAAATACAGCCACAATCATTTGCCAATTTCCTGTCCTCACTGTCCCTTCTGTGGCAGCAGGTCTTGTCGCAGACCACAGCCTGCCCCCTCAGCACACCACAAACCTTAGCCTTAGCCTGTTAAGCACCTTGGATCCACGCTCTTTGTCAACACTTAGCGTTACCGGTCCACGCCTGTCATGTCCAAACAGAAGGAGGAGAAAATGGGCTGCAGGTGTCATGCCTTCTTGCTACTGGGGTTGCTGTCCAGAGACAGATGATAGCACAGCATTCTCAGCCCACAGAAAACAGTATCTGGACAAAAGTGAAAGTTTAAAACAGAATGATTCATCCCCACAGAATTCATTACAAAACAAATGAAAATAAGACTCCAAAGTAGGCTTCTGATTGGTGGTTGTTAGACACAGAAAGAGTTTATTTACTAATAGCCAATCTTTTTTTGTTGTTTTTTTTAGACAGGGTCTCACTATGTAGTGCAGTCTGGCCTTGAACTTGCTTATGTAGCCCAGGGGGGTCTCAGATTGATGGGGATTCTCCTGCCTCAGCCTTCTGAGTGTTGGAATCACAGGCATGCATCACCATACCCAGCATAGCCAGTCTATTAAAGCTTGCTGGACTGCAGCAGCAGGAGAGACTTGTCCAGAGAAAGCTCAGTGTTTAGGAATATTAGTCTCCTGAAGGAATGGCATGTGATGGAGGAGGATGGAAAAGCAGCATTGGCACTGAGCTTGTGTAGAATCAGTACTGGGTGGGGTGGATGAGGGACAGCCTATGAGGGTCTTCCTGGATCCCCTGGGGGGGGTACACCAAGACCTTCCCAAAGGTTCTGGATAGAAGGAGCCTGGACAAGTTAGCGAGGTAAAAATATCAGGTGTTTGAGGCTTGTGATCCATTTGTTAGCAGGTATCTGGTGGAGAACACCTCAATCTTGTGTGCTGGCCATGGTGGTTGCCATGGCTATCTCTGGAGCTCTAAATTTCTGTTGACAATTAGAAACTGAATGTCCCAACCTCTCTTATCACATGAGTTTCAATGACTTAGTGGTGAGCAAGTGTGTGTGTTTCTAGTTTCTTCTGTTCACTTTGAACTAAGGGTAGAGATTGGCATTTCTCTAAAAGAGAAGCACCACCTTAACCACTATTGTCAAACCCTGAATGGCTCTGGAAATTAGCTTTGCTGAAGACTTGATTGTGTTTCTGAGTGAAGTCAGTCTAATATCGTAAGGCAAAACAACCCTGAAGAGTGTGGAAAGTCACTTCAAAAGCTAACGCTGCTTGAGTCACATCATGTCCAGCAGCTTGTGTTAGTCAGCTTTCTGTCGCTATGGCAGGGCACCTGAGTTACTCTGCTTATAATGACAAAGGACTTATTTGGGGTCACAGTTTTGGAGCTGTCAGTCCATGGTTGATGGGCCCCATGTCAAGGCAGCCACCATGCCATGGCAGGTGCATGTGTAGCACAAAACTGCTTACCTTGTGTCCAGGAAGCAAGAGAGCAAATGAGAAGGGCTGGGGTCCCACCATCCCCTTGAGGGCACACCCCCAACAATCTCAGATCTGTTGCTGGGCCCCCACTTAAAGGTTCTACCATGTTCTGACACCACCATCTTGGGCACCAAGTCTCTGACCTGGGCCACCGGGAGCAAATCAGAACCACAGCTTCCATAGAGCCACCATAAGACGTTGCAAGTTAGGGAGAGAGGTGAGACCTATGTCCTTGCCCAGATTGTAGCAGATCTGTTCCAGGTGTAGCTACTGACCCAGCTGCATTTTGGATGTTGATACAAGTGCAAAGAAAGCTTCCATGTTTCAGAATCCATTTAATTTTCCAGTGGAGGGGCTTCCACCTGACCTTCAAGGAGAAATGATTAATCCACAGCTTAATGATTTGATGGAGCATAAATACCAAGAATTCCGTAGCATCCCGCAAGTGCATGCAACATGACAACTCAACATTGTATCCTCAGACAGATGTCAGTGCTTCTGTGTGGAAAGAAATTTTCAAAGGTGAAACGTAAAATTTCAGGACAGAAAACACTCACATGTCCAGTCAGTTTCAATAGGAAGTATCGAGTTGTAATTCGAACTGGACAAGTGTTGTCCCCCCAGAAAGATTCCATTTGCCTTGTTCCAAAAAACTATCCTTAATTGTCGTTGCTGTATTTTGAATTTCATCAATAGAAAATTGTGGATATCTGCCTCTGCCCTGTCACCAAGCTTCTGTGCAAAACCTCAGTTCTTCCCAGTGGCTGCAAGGCCAGCCGTGCAGGCCTTTCCCTTTGCAGGGAATGCCTGTGGCCCAGGCTGGAATCCTGATGTGCTGGCTGGGGCACTAAACCGGGGCTTGCTTTCTGTCCCTGGAGCTCAGTCTCTCACCACCACGTGGATGCTTGTCATAGTCTATGGGCACCTCCATCAGGCTGGCCCAGTGGGATGAACAGTTTACCAGGAGTGGTGTGTGGTCTCAGATGCCTTTTCTGCATCTATCTAAATGGTTGTGTGGGTCTCACAAATGCTAGGTACGTGCCCCACCACTGAGCTATATCCCCAGGCCTATTTTTTTTAAATTCATTGTGAGACAAGGATCTTGATTAGTTGCCCGGCCGACCCTCAAACTTGTCTCCACCTGCCTCAGGCTCCTGTGTAGCTGGGATTACATGCCTGTACCATGCCTCCAGCTTTCGGTTTCTTAGTATAGGCAGTGGTGGCAACCTATGACATGTGTGCTTCAGCTGACTGGTTATTATCATTGGACACACTGAAAGGTTCGCCATCACTGGTGTAGGGTGTCAGTGGTGGAGCCCCAGCTGGTTGTGTGTTGCAGCCTCTTTTTCATAGCAATGCATCAAAGAATGTGCCCCCGGGCAGCAAGTGCACTCTGTGTTGCTCCCTGCCAGTAGCCGCAGGGTTCTGTTGCTGAATGACCCACACATGGATGACACCTGTGCTGGTTTTATTTTGCCTCTGCGCTTTGCTGGCAGCAAGTAAAGCATGGCTGGGAAAGCTGAGCGAGGGGCCATTGCTGTAGCAGCTGTGCCTGCTAGGTACCTGCTCTCAGACAGAATATTTCGGTTGTTTCTGATTTTTTAATGTATCTTAGTTATATTTCTTTCATTCCTGAAACAAAATATACCTGTCACCCAAAGGTAAAGTGGGAAAGGTTTATTTAGCTAACCGTCTGCTTGCCGAGGTTTAAGTCTGTACTTGGCCAGCTCCCAGGCAGGGTGGCGTTGCAAAGGAGACAGTTTGTCAGGGGCAGAAGGTAGCAAAGCAAGCAAGAGTCAGCCATAGCTCTTTCTAGCCTTTACATTTTATCCAGGCTACTTAGGGAGGGCAGCACTCACATGCCTAATCCTAGGGCCCTGATCCTAGCACTGCACCATGAATCAGTTCCAGCATCACACATTCTAGGTCCATCTACCTCTGAAAAAGCCCCACTTATGACCACATGAGCTTTGGGAGACATCTAGACACAAACTAGGACATAGTGTTACACGTAAGCCTTCACCAAATACGTATTTACCTGGATATTTTTGGGATTACTAGCAGTAGAATTTTTGTGTCAAATCTACAGTATTTTACATGTATCAAAAATAGCCCCAGTTTAATCTTTATGCACCTTTCTGCACCTGACATTGAGTATTGTTATTTTTGCTATCTTCGTGCTTTTTATTGATAGGTAAAAGGCAAACAAGTGGGCATTAAACAAGGTGTCAGCACTGAGGCTTCCGTCCGCAGGGGTGCCCTCCGAGGGGACACAGTACACAGCTGCTTGCTGTGCAGTGTGTACCAGAGCACTTTTCCAGCTAGCCCCTTCGCTGCCTTGCCAGAGTCTGCACAGCTCTCCTTCCAGAGATGTTCCCTCTTCAAGTCACGTGTAGCCTTATACTCTTGCTCCTGCACTGCCACTGTGTAGGGCTGGCTGTGCCCAGGCTCTCTTGGGGTTGTAGTCTGTAGAAGAGAACAAATATGTAGATAAAAAGTTTAATGAAGCAGGACATGGTAGTGCATGCAGTTCTGTAATTCCAGCTACTCAGAAGGTTGAGGCAGGAGCACTGAAAATTTGAGGACAGCCTAGGCAACTCAGATCCTGTCTCACAATCAAATTTTAAAATGCGGCTGGGGGATAGCCACTGGTAGGGTGCCCCTCCTGGTTCAGTCCCCCAGTACCCCCACACACACACACGTTTAACAAAGTGTTTCTTAGGCATCTATGCATAAATTATTTTTTAATAGAGTAATTTATAGGTCAGTGGCTTGAGTAGTTATTTTAGTCTTGCCACCTGAGTATCCTTAGCAGTGGCCAGTGTTTTTTGCTCTATCACTTACACCTGATATTAAAGTTACATGGATAGAACATTTCCTAAATGTTGAAGTTAGGGGTGGTGGTGTATGTCTCTAATCCCAGCGTTCAGGGAGGCTGAGACAAGAAGATTGCAAGTTTGGGCGTAGCCTGGGCATCTTAGTGACTTAGTGAGATACTGCTTTTTTGTTTTCAGTTTTTTTGCGGGTGGCGGGCATTGGTACCGGCAGTCGAACTTCGGACTTTGCACTTGCGAGGCAGATGCTTGTGCCACTGAGCTATATCCCCGGCCCTGGACCCTGTTTTAAAATAAAAAGTGAGCTAGGGATGTAGCTCAGTGTGAAGCCCCTTGGTCCAGTGCTCAATCTGGCAAAAAACAACTGAAATAAAAAAATTAATTTTGAAAAGGTCAGTAGCTGTGTTTGTCTTACAAAATCCATCCTTCCTTGGGATCTGCAGGGTGCCAGCCTGGTCCCGCTGTCCAGCCCCAGAGGGCTCAGTTCATGCCTGTACTTGGAAGCCCCTCTGGTCCAGCTAGCAGGGGAACATGCTGGCCACCTCAGAACCAGCCAAGCTACTCTAAAAGCCTGGTAATGGAGACAAAAGGGAGAGGGACAGATTCCACTAGAAATTCTGTCCGTCTGCTTCTCTTCTCCCCTTGGACTGTTGTGCTGTGACTGCTGGCCATAGACACCAGGGGGCACTGTTAACCCACTCCTGGCAGACACGGACACCATCTTGTCTACACTGCAGGTAGGTTGTGAGCACTCACCAACCTGACTCACAGGTGTAGGGTTTTGGAATGAGATGTCTGCCCTGGGCACCCCTCCTGCACAGCAGACCAGTGCCAGGCAGCTCAGAGCTGTTGCTTGATCTGGCTGTAGAGATGATGGGGGACTAGGCAGTAAGTCTGGATTACTAGGTTGCACTGGGGTTACTCAAGGCACCTGTCCTCCAGCAACTGCGTATTGTCTGCAGTGATGTCTGAGGTTCTGTAACAAAGGTGGGTGAGGAGGTTGCCATCATAGTCCTGTGAGGGTCCCCAGCAGGTCCAGAGCCTATCCGTCCATTCGGGGTTCTCACATTGAGTACCAGCATCTCATGTCAGTGTTCCTGCAAGCCTGAGTTGTGGGTGCTTGTGCACCATGCTGGACCCAAGTGTTTACATTGCACTTCTTTTCATACTAGTAGCAGCCTTTGAACTCCATAATCCAAACCTACAGCTGCCTTTGTGTGATATTTGTGAACAGAGCTTTACTACAATCCCTTGTCCATTGAAAATTAAAGACTAATAATTTTTTCAAGTATATTTTTGCACTGCACAGTTAATTACATTCATCACAGGAAGTTGGTACATGTATCTAACACATTGTCTGTTAATTTTTAATAGCGGAAATGAGAAAACAGAGGGAGTTCTATCACAAGTTGGGCATGGAGGTGCCAGGTGACATCAAGGGGGAGGCATGCTCTGCAAAACAGCACTTGGATCCCCGGAATGGTGAGTGGCCCACAATGCTGCATGAATTACAGCAGCTGGCTTATCAGGCCTCTCATAGGCTCGCACTTAGGTAGTTTCGCCAGAAAGTGACAGATCCATGGTTCAGGGGGGTTCTTCATCATGGTACACCCCAGGAATGCGATATGGAAGACGAGAGGTCCCAGGAGTGCCTGGAGGTCGGGGGGAGGGCAGAGGGCAGAGGGGGCACAGCACCCGTGGGAAAGTAGTGGGAGGCAGGCTGATAAGGTTTTAACTCTGCATACTTTTCTATATGGCAAAATAATGATTTGGTTTTGGCCTAAAATAATGGTACCTTAAAATCTGTTACGTATTATAAATTATTCAAATCTTTGAGGCCTAGTGTTTTTTCTAGTGGAACCACACAAGTTCCTAAGAAATTTAGACCATGTCAGATCTGACATATGCCTGTAATCCCATCACTCATAAAGCTGAGGCAGAAGAATCACAAATTTGAGCCCCACCTGGATAATTTAACAAGACTGTCGCAAAAATTAAATTAAGAAATAAATTTAAATGAAGAAATAAATTGGGCTGAGATATAGTTCAGTGCAAAGGCCTCTGGGATCAATCTCTAGAGCTACACATACACAAAAAAAATCTTGTTAGGAAAGTAGCTCAGTGGTAGATTGCTTGCTTAGCATACACAGGGCCATGGGTTCAATCCCTTAGTACTACAAGGAAAAAAAAGAGAAAAATCTTTAGATTTCCTTGATAGTCTGAGACGAGAGAGGATCTTGGCCACTACCACTGTGAGAGTTGGCTGAAGGTCTTGGGGAAAGCCAGACCAGACTCAGGGGCACTGGGTGATGTCTGGGAATTGGAGAATCTGGTCTTGACTACTGTTAGTGTACCGAGGTTGCAGGAGTCGGGTGTCCCGGGAAGGGGCTGCTGTGAGCACCACATGGTTCTGGGAGCTATATGCTCCTCTCGCCAGTGTCAGTACTTTAGTGTCCCCCAGACATCCCCTGAGAAGCCTACCTTGCCCAGTTAGCCTCAGGCAGCCCTGCTCTGTGGAGGAACATAGTACTCTGAGAGACTTGTGGCATAGCTCTGACACTCAGCAGGCTTCTCGTGTCTGCTCTTGGGAGAGTGGATGTTGATGCATTTAGAGAGTATGCTAGTTTTCTAAACAGGGTAACATTTTAGGCTGCATAATACAGGCTGAGTATCTCTATCCAAATATTTGGGGACAGGTCTAGACATGAATTCATCTGTGCTTCACATTTTACACTCCCTGAAGGTCCATTTTCGCACTATTTTTGGTGTACCTGTGTTGGACTGTAGCAAGTCACGTGGAGTCAGATGTGGAAGTTTCTCCTTAGAACTCAAAATGTTTTAGATTTTGGAGCACTTAGGATTTTGAATTAGGGGTGCTAAACCTACAGCCTGTTTTCTGTTTATTATGCTAAAAGGTGAAACCAAAGCAGATGACAGCTCAAGCAAAGAGACAGCGGAAGAGAGACAGGAGGAGGACAACGACTACCACAGGAGCGATGAGCAGGTGGGCCCTGCGCACGCGCAGCCCGGCACTGCTCTGTCGCGTGCTCGCTGCGGCGTTTCAGGAAACCAGTGATGGTGCTCTAGCGCTTTCTTCCTCTGGGCTCCTCGCTTTGTCTTTCTGTCTTCTTTTTTCTGTCTTTTTATTTGTCTTTTTTGCCTTTTCTCGCTGTGCAGTTCAGGCTGGCCTTGAGCTCACTTTGTAGCCCAGGCGGGTCTCAAACTCACAGCTATCCTCCTGCCTCAGCCTCTCGAGTGCTGGGTTTACAGGTGTGCGCTACCACGCCCAGCGCCTCACTTTATCTTTCTTTAAATTACCAAAATGCTGGGCACTGACTAAAATACTTCAGACATAAAATATTACAGACCAACTCAGATTCATTTTCTTCAGCCTAGCTATGAACATGTTTTCACTGTTCGATACTTGGTCCCTTGTCTGCTGGGAGCTCTCGTATGCAAGTACAAATTGCAGGAGAACAGTAGACCTCAGCAGCACAGTGAAAGGAAGCAAGCACATAATACTGAGGTCTCTGTTCATGCCCCGCGTACCACATTACCGCGTGAAAAAGGAAACGAGACCAGCACAGAGGCACTGTGGAAGGATCTCATGAAACTCCATACTCGTGTCTGTAGAATTCCCTAAAGTATGATGAAACAGTCATTGTCTCATTAAATTCAGGAATAAGAAAATATGACAGGCAACTATGAGTTTGGAGGACTTAGCCCATGTCATGGGTAAGCAAAACTGAGACACACATGAGAGCAAAAATTGCTGTTATTCTCAGGTAATGGTGTTTTATATAGAACCTGAGATAATGAGCTAAAAAATGGTTAAAGCTCATTTAGGTCTGTAGGTGATGAGATCAACATGAGGATTGGTAGGTGTGAGGAGTGGGTGAGGAACTGTCAGGAGTTTGCTGAATGTTCCTGGGAAAAAGGCTGGTATGAGATGCTGATACCCTTGAACTGGCCTCATGGCGTGGTCCTGGCAGATGGCTAGAAATGACCTCCTAGGAAGGTGGATGTGCAGAACAGGTCTGAGATCTCTGCAGAAATCAGGGCTAGGCTTGGTCCTATCGTAAGACATAGTAACTACAACAATGTTTCAGGCCAGAGTAGTCAAATTTTTTTTTTTTTTTTTTTTAGTTGATTTACTTCTGCGCTGCCAGCGACACCCAGAACCAAAGAAATAGGGACAGGTCTGTGCACATGTGGGACTTGATGACAGGGCCTTGCTTGCCAGTTAGAGGGCAGCGCTGACTGACCTATAGGCAGCAAGAGCAAAGATCACATTGAGCTGCTTTTGAATCTAGGTGACATAGGCGTTATCTGTGGGTGACTTGGAGGACCCCTCAAATGATACCTCTGAGTCAAGTGAACCCTGCCCTGCTGGCGTCTTTGCTTGCTGGAGTGATGGCATTCATCATCTGTGCTCCAACTCTGGGAGCAACCTGAGACGTTGCAGTCTTGCCACAGGCCCATCTTTGCCTCTGGGTATGATTTTATGTGGATGGGTATAGAAGTATACTTAGTGTTCTCTTCTACTTTAATCTTTGTTTTTGCAGTTTAAAATTCTTCCATTGCTGACTGTTACTAATTTTTGTCTTTTTACTTTTTACCCCAACATTCTAAAAGTTTCTTTTATTGTTTTCACTTCATCAAGTATTTGATTTTTTAAAAAATTTTTATAAGTACTTGATTTCTTAAAGTGTACGTAAAGTTCTTTTGGCTTTCCATAGCTAACCACTGTCCTTGTGTGTTCACTGTCCTTCACACATTCAAGACTGTGTTTCTCTAGTGTCCCTAGTTGCGTCCCTTCTGGCAGTGTCTCCCAGCACTGATGATTGGTGTGCGGTGCCCTTTGTTTCTGAGAGACTCCAGCGCCATCACCTTGCTTTTTTTGTTGAGGGGGGAGTTCTTCTTGAGACAGGGTCTTGTTATGTAGTTCGGGCTGGCCTTGTGCTCACTCTGTAGCCTAGGCTGGCCTTGAACTTAAAATGATCCTCCTGCCTCCGCCTCCCAAGTGCTGGGATTACAGGCGTGTGCCACCTAGGTGTGCAAGCGAGCAGCCTGATTGGCTGCCAGTTCGCTGGTCCTTTCCTGTCCCGCTCTGGTGGCAGGCATGTGCTGACCTCTGTGTGGGGGTTGAGCTCCTTCTTACATCCACTGGTTCGGATGGGCTGGGGTCCGACTGTTCTTCCTGTTGCCGATTTTGTCATCTGTGTGGTGGCTCAGCACAGGGGCCCCGGAGGCCCATCCGCTTGCTTCCTGGCTCTGCCGATAACCAGCACGCAGCCTTCACAAAGTACAACTGCCCTCAGTCTCCCCCCTGTGCAGGGAGAGCGGTGACGGTGATACCTGCCCTAGTTTCTGTGAGTGGCTTCACATTCGCAGCATGTGGAGGTGTTGAGCTTATGGTGCCAAAGCACACAGCAGGCCAGGGGGGTTCTGCTGGGTGTCTGCACCTGGCTGTGGGTAGCGTCCCTCAGTGCTGTTACTGCGCTGTCTGTTCTCTCCGTCACTCTCACAGTTACAGTTTGTTTGCCCAGTTGCCGGGGTGCACAGCTTCGTGGCTGCCCCGCCACACACACACTGCAGGGGCCTTCTCTTTCTCTGTAGTTTTTGAACTTTGAGTCGTGTCATACCTGATCTAGACACTGCACCTGCTGCTTTGGTTGCTGCCTCTGTTCTGACCTTTTCTGAGTCATGGTGCTCTGCATGTGTGATGTAGAAAGGTTTGTTGTTGCTTCTTTTAAACCTACCTCAAGGACTCTTTCAGTGGGGGAGTTTAGCACACTTGCGTCTGTGGTCACTGCTGTCTCTCTCTTGGGTGTGGGGGTCTTGTTTGTACTCTTTCCTCTCCGTTGTCTTCTAGATCAGGTTTTGGTCTCTCTTCTCTTTTTCTCCCCCAGTAGTTTGGGAATATTACATCTTTTTGTCTTCTAGTAGCTGTTGTTAAGTTTTTAAATGTGCTTAAACTTACTTAAAGTCATTTAAAGTTTTATTCCAGATCATTTTGTGTAATTTTTAGTTATATTTGCCACTAATTTTATTTAAGGAATGAGCACTTAATTTTACTCAAGTTTTGACACAATATTAGCGATTATTTAGATTTAATAAGAAGTTTTCATTTTTTGTATATTTTGGTTTTTGGAGACAGGATCTTGCTGTGTAGCCGAGGCTGGCCTTGAACTCAGCAATCCTCCTGCCCCAGCCTCTTGAATGCTGGGATTATAGACATGCAGCACCAACCCCAGCTAAGAAAGGTTTTATAGTTTGGGGGCCTTTTGCTTTATTTTTTCTTTTGCACACTGTTGGATCTATCCTTTGTCTTCCTCTTAGTGATCTATTTTGCATCCTCACATCACTTAAGAGTAGTACCTGGGTGGTAAACGCTCTCTCCTTGCATGTCAGTATGGTCTTTACTGTCTTCCCCTCGTTTGAGTAATTTGGACAGATAGAGAACTCTAAATTCAAAAGAAGTTTTCCTGGTAGATTTTCTAAATTAACTCAGATGAACTGACTAGATTATACACTTCTAACACTAAACATGAAAAGCAGAGAGTGGGAAACCAGTTACAGAAATGCAAGCCACCCCACCTACCTCTGCTGCTAACCTGGTGACCTTCTCTGCTGGGTGGGTGGCGTCCACCAGCACCATACGGAGGGTCCCGCCCACTCTGCTGAGCAGGATGAGTATCCATGGGCACCACGTGTTGAGCCCTGACCACGTTGGACTGTAACTGGGCTCTAGCTCTGTAGTTGGTTCGTTAGGAAATTAGGAGGCCCTTACTCACTGTGCCTCTACATATATAGGCTGTGCTTCCCCCTCCATCCTCCTCCCATCTGTCTGAAGAGGCGTGGTCACCACCTGTCTCCACAGCTTAGCCACTGACCCACAGTTGCTTGTAACCTGAGGAACAAGCTGTGGGTCAGCCTTGTTTCTGCCTTGAGGAAAACCGGTTTTGTGAATTGCTGAGCGGTGCAAAATATATCAAAACCAGAAATACATGACAAGGCTTCTGGTTCTTTGTCCCCCAGGCAGAAGTGAAATGATGCATCTTCTGTAGAAATTCCCCGTATAGAGCATTTCCTACGCTTTCTGGGTAAATTGTGTCCCTGTGCTGTTCCACCTACGACCTTCGTCTTCTGTGCTCCCCCAGCCCCCAGCCTCACCCTGGCTCCCAGCTCTTTGCCATAGAGTCGCCTTCCTACCTTCGCCTGGTGGGAAGGGTATTGGGCGTTTTGCCTCCCGTTTCTCTAGCTTGTCGACCTCAGTCCTTCTAGCACCCTCCAACCTGATCCCTCTAGCACCTGGATTTGACAATTCAGTATGTTCTCGCTGAATTCTACTCGAATCTGTCTGCCACGAGATACCTTCCCAGGGTGGCCTCTGCCATCCATACAGTGTCACCTCATTCGTTGTGTGTTTACCCACGTAGGCTCTGCCAGGCCAGTGTGAACAGTACTAGGCAGCGACTGGGGAGATGGCATTCTGCCTTCAAGGGCTTTGAAGCTGGTAGAGAGGCTGGGTCATATGGTTTGTGTCAGGAGAGAGGCTGTCGGGGGCACTGCATGGGCAAAGAAGAAAAGAGAGAGGGGCAAAAGCAGCAGAGCAGGTCTGCCGGGGCTGCCAAAGGGGGAAAGGGCAGGGAAGCCCGAGCAGGGCAGGCAGGAAAGTCAAGAAACCCTGTGGCAGGTGAACACCCTTAAGAGGGGAGATGCAGCATGCGGGTAAGAGGCGACTGACCTGCGGAGTGCTGCGTGCCGTGGCTCTGCATGAGTGGCTGTGGGGCCATAGTGGCCTCAAGCCTGGGCAAATATGTGGCAATCTTGAGCAAGTACAGGAACACTGAGTTTGGGATATATTTGAAAGCTACCCGTGGAAGATGCTGGTGCACTGACAATATGTATGTCAACCCAGGCTTTGCTTGGCTCCTGCCAGGTAAGTTGGAGCTCATCTTGGTGACATTCAGTGTGTAGCAACAAGACACAAAAGCAGCACAAGCCCTTCTGCAGTTCACCGCATTCAGACAAAATTATACTTCTGAGGTTTTCTTAGATGGACAGTGGAACTTCTGAAGGCCAGCCACATACACTGCTGCCCAGTGCTGTCCATGCTCCATGTGGCCATGACAGCAAGCTCTTGTCTCTTTTCAGTGTTCACCCAAGTTCTAGTGGTGCCGAACACTTGAGTGTTTCTTGGTTCCTTCACTTATAAACTCCCTATTTGTGTTCTTTGTTCACGTTGCGTGACGCAGTCCTTTTCTCAGCATGTAGGGATGTTCTGCCCTGTCACTGCATTGCAGGCTTCTCTATCCAGTGCTCTTGGCCTTCTTCCTGGCCCATTGTTACAGTTTTAAAATTGGGCATTATTCAGTTTGTCAGTGTTTTCTATCTTAAATTTCTTGCCACCCTCAGGTCATAAATATGTTCACCCGCATTTTTAGTAATATATTTGAAAGTTTTGCTTCCTAATCAGGCTGTAACCCACTGGACTGTTTTTTGGGGTAGTTGCCCTTGCTGCCCTGCTAAAGGTGGACCAGATGACTGCAGCATTTACTCATGGCCCCTGACAGCAAGTCTGCACAGGTCTGCTGCCTCCCGGTGTGCGCAAACCACACATACCTCACTGAGTTGCGGCTACTTGATTTACTTGAGTTGCGGCTGTTGAGTATCCTTTTGTTTTTCTAATTCAGTGTACAAATGGGTAGTACACTGAACTAGAAGAAGGCTGATACAGGAGAATTGCTTGAGCCCTGGGGTTTGAGCGCAGTCTGGGAAACACACCCTCAGCTCAGTAAAACCAACAACAACCATAAAGAACTGTTGATAATTGTAGCACTTTAGTCTTCTCCCTAAAAATTAGAGACCACTGCTGAGCTGGCTGGACAGTTCCAGTGACGTTCTGTAAATGCATCTGGAGAACAGGTGAGGCCTTGGTGGAGCCAGTGCCCACCATCAGCTGCTGTGCCACCCTCATGGCCTCTCAGTGGGGCATGGCATGGCCTCAGACTGCATCTTGAAGGTCTCGTGAGTGTTGATGTCCCTTCGTACACCTGTTCCACTGTGGGCTGGCTGCTTGCTCAAGTTCCAGCTTCCTTCTGCTTCCCGTAAGGACCAGCTCCTGAGGTTCAGGGAGCTCGGACTAGCTGTTTGCCTTTGGTTGGGAAGTCCTTATGGGAATTTGCATTAGTTGTTGTCTGTGTCCTTTGGGTTGGAAGCCTGGTGGGCTTCGGGGTCTATGCAGACGGGGTCAGCATCTCTTGTTCAGCGGGCAAGGTAGCTTAGCTCAGTGACCCCTGAAGCCCACCATCTAGACTGCCACGCTCAGGGCATGGAGAACACAGCCGGTGCATGGCTGGCCCCACGTGACAGACAGGTTTAGGGTTAGGGTTTGCACCTTCCATCCCTACTGGGTTTTTTCATTAGTCTTTTTCCTTTAAATCTGCTTTATCTCTAATTAGTCTAGTTAGGCCAGCTTCCTTTAGGTTAATATTTGCTTGGTGTTTTGGTTTCTTAAATTTTTTTAACTAGCTGGGCATGGTGGTTCAATCGTGTAATCCCAGCACTTGGGAGGCTGAGGCAGGAGGATCATTGTGAATTCGAGACCAGCCTGGGCTATAAAGTGAGCTCAAGATCAGCCTGAACTGTATAGCAAGACCCTGTCTCAAAGACCATAAATAAAGAAATAAATAAATAAAATAACCCAGAAATTCTTTTTTTTTTTTGAAACAGGTTCTCACTATGCAGTTCAGAGTGGTCTTGAACTCACAATGATCTTCCTGCCTCAGGCCACCCCCCCCCCACACACACACACGGTTACGGGTGTGCACCACCACACCCAGCTTCCTGTTCTTACATTTTTCAAGCCTTCTATCTATCTCTTACAATTGTAGACATACTCATTTCTATTATTCCCCTTATTCATTCCTTCACTGAGTTTTCAGAGTCTGTGGGTACTGCTGTCCAGATCTCAGAGGAGGGCTTCTTCAGCACGCCTGGAGTGGGCTTTTTCCCCAAAGCAGGTTGCCTTCTGCGTTGCCAGGCATCCCTGGCTGCTTGGACTCTAGTCTCACTTTTAGCTGACCTGACCGTGTGGATTGAGGTGAACGTGACTCTGATCCAGCCGAACTGTTGTTCATCCGGAGCGGAATGCACCGTGTACTGCCAGAAGTCCACTTTGCTCACGGGTCCTGCTCTCCTAAGGATTCCTTTGTCTCCGTGCAGCTCTAACAGCAGCAAAGGTGGAGGCACTGACAAAGAACATAGGCCGTGCCTTTCTGCTTTCCTCATAAACCTGTTTGGCACACTCATGCCACCCCTGCCATCTCCTTACAGGCGGTGGCCACTCGGGCAGAACACTAAGACCTCAGTGCCTAGGAGAGAACACAGAACTTTCAGTTACTGTGTGTTAGGAAACCACTGGTGAGAGTGTATTGTTCAGAGGGCAGACAGACACTAGACGGGTTTTAAGAGACCTTGTACAAGGTCATTGAAGTACGGTTCTTTCTGCAGTCTGAGTAAACTGGATGTCCAGTTTCAAAGAGGCCAGCGCTCTGGAGTTGGGGTCGGTGGATGCGTGCAGGTGGGGACCCTGCTGACAGCCTGCCTTCTCCTCCAGGTGAGCATCTGCCTGGAGTGCAACAGCAGCAAACTGCGGGGCCTGAAACGGAAGTGGATCCGCTGCTCAGCCCAGGCCACTGTGCTGCACCTGAAGAAGTTCATCGCCAAGAAGCTCAACCTTTCCTCTTTCAATGAGGTAACCTTGTGCTGTGAACATAAACAGTGAAGAGTTGTTCATTTTGAAAAGAGAGCATTCTAAAAATTATCTGAGATATGTAATAAAACAAGTTTGGAGATTTAATTTGATTTTTGAAACTCAGGGAGTTTCCAAGGCTGGGCTCAAACCTGCAGTCCTCCTGCCACAACCTCCTAGAGTGCTGGGATTACAAGCATGTACCACCATACCTGGCTTGTATCTTCAAAAATTTTAATCAGGAAAAAGCTCCTCGATTTTATTTTTTTTGCCTGCCCTTCAAGGTAATACAATAGGAAACAGCAATGAAGATTAAAAATCCCAGGGAGCTGGGCGTGGTGGTGCATGCCTATAATCCTAGCACTCAGGAGGCTGAGGCAGGAGGATCGTTGCAAGTTTGAGACCAGCCCGGGCTACAAAGTGAGGTCAAAGCCAGCCTGAACTGCATAGCAAGACCCTGTCTCAAAAAGACCAAAAAAAACCCAGAGAAGAATTTATTGCAGAACTGGTTGAAGGTTTTCATCACGACGGGTCCTGTTCTTTAGTTCCATGATTGGCTAGGTGGGTGGGTACAATACTCTGCAGTTTTGATCAGTTACGGACACTGTAATAGCCCTAGAGTGCCGTAGCTGGAGACAGAGTTGCAGACGAGCGCGGGCCTCCAGCACCCTTGACAGTGCCGTTCATGCGAAGGTGCAGACGGCCAGCAAGAGCCGGCTCAGGGAACCCACGCACGGTCATGGTCTGAGGGTTAGCGTTTACAGGCCCTCGGGCTGTAGAAAATGGACATGGAAGTAAGACAGGTCAAGGAGGAGAGGTCTAGGTGTCCCCCGTGTCCCAGACAAACTTGCAGATGGATGTACCTTGGGAGAAGGGACCTTTGCAGGTGTGCAGAAATTAAGGACCTTGAGAAGAAACAGCCCCGAGTTTTCTGCCGAACCCTAAATCTGATGACTAGAGTCCATTATAAGCATAAGGCTGAAGATTGGAGACACACAGCAGCCACATCCTAGAAGCCAGTAGCGCAGGAAGGGTCTTCTGAGTCTGAACATGTCCTCCAGCTGCCCCACGGCAGAAACTTCGCCTCAGTGCAATGTGCTGGGAGCTGGGGTGTCAGGGAGATGGACTGGTGAGGTCCTGAATGAGGCCCTGAGCCATAAAGGAGGCTTAGGTGCAGGTTTCATCTTCCACTCTTCCAGCCTGCGGCCTCCCCAGATGCCAATGCCGTGTCAACTTCCAGCTCTGTGAGAGGTGAACTTTGCTCCTTGTCCCTTCCTCAGCCTTTGCCTGCTCTGTTACGACCGGGCTGAGGCACCCAGGTGCCCCTGAGAGTGCATCCCTGCCACACCTGGTTCAGAATTCTAGGCTTTGGAACTGTGATCAAGGGCAGGGCGCAGGGCTCAGAAAGGCCATCAAGGGGCCAGGCCCAACCCCGCCTGCCCCACAGGAGCGTGGGAGGGGCACCTACCACATGAAGCCCACTGGAAAAACCAAATCCAGATGTGGCAGGCGTGGGAAGAAGACAAGGAAACGGAAATTGTACTTTTCCTAAGTTTCTGTTCTGTGTGCTTTTCTCTGGAGATGCAGAGAAGCTTGTCACTGGCTTTCTAGGAAGTCAGCTGTTACCATCAAAGGAGCTCAGGTCCTTGCTATTGCTGAGAATTGCTGTGGGCCTTTTCAGAGGAGCTCTGGTCCCTCCTCTGAGTGCTGCCTCCTGGCTCCAGTGCAGCTCCCTCGGCCTGCTGGCACAGAGCCTTCATCCCGCTGGCGGGCTTTCTAGCTCCCACCACGGACCTGTGGACCTTCCCAGTGCAGATCCTTGATAAAGACTTGCATGAGATGCCATGGGCTCTAGGCCTCTAGCTGGACCCCTCAGGACATTGCCCTGGTCTCTAGGTCTTCAGCTGGACTTACGCATGACATTGCTGTGGGATCCAAGTCCTCAGCTAGATTTTTTGGTTCTCTAGTACGTGGGCAGATCTCCCGCACTCTTGGATTTGACTCTTCAGGTAGATATTATCAAATAATCCTATAAATTATGTGTCCTGTATTAAATCTTCTCCCTTGTAAGCCCTGACTATAGCAGCCTGGAAGGGGCAGACTTGGAGCCCCTATGGAAGTAGAGGCCCAGGCTTGTTGGGATGGAGGGGGCCCAGGGAGAGGCTGAGTTCTAGGCACAGAGCTGTGTCCTCAGGAGCCAGGCAAGGGTCGTGAGTGTGTCTGCTGCGGTGGTGGTCAGTCTTCAGGGTGTCACGGCGGTTACACGGAGGGTGCTGTGGGAAGGGGTAGCGCCTTCTCCACCATACAGGCAAGATGGCGCCCTGAGTACAGAGGATGAGCATCGCTGGGACCCGCTACAAGGAAGGGCACTACAGCTTGTCGGGAGCAGTGGCCACCTGTGCTGCTCAGCCCAGTGCGTGGCAAAGCAGAGCCGCCCCTACCAGGCGCCCAGAGGCACCCTTTGTCCCTCACCGAGGGAAGAACTCGAGAGACCATCTGAGTCACCGCCCCCACGCTCGGGGGGTGAGGGTAGGGCCAGCAGTGAGGTAGCGCCGGTACCGGCCGCACCGCCAGGCCAGGACATCGGCGGTGCCACGGTGAAGCTGGCAAGTGCTCTGTACGGAGGTGGGACCGGTGTGTGCCGCGGACGCCTTCTGGGCAGCTTCTTAGATGAAACGGGCCAAACATCGGCACTGGCCCTCTGCCTGGACAGAGGGGCCCCGATGTGGGTGTGGGTGACCCTCAGGGCGAGTGGAGCTGCTCCTCTGTTTGATGTGACCCTAAAAGTGCTCTAGAAATACTCGCTAGATAAGAGAAGCCCCGGGCACCCTCTTCCTTCCTCTGCCTCAGTGAGAGGGCAAGCGCCGGGAGGGTGCCGAGGGCACAGGGCACCCGTGGCAAGGCAGCCTGGAGGCCTGGCCGGCGTGCGGGTGACTTACTCCCGTCTGCGCCCCCAGGGACCTTGGTGCCACCAGGCAGTCTGTCCTCAGAGCATGGAGGCAGGGACAGAGATGGCTCCTAGCTCGGCAGAGGTACAGTGAGGGCTCCTGCAGAAGTGGACAGCCTCCTCAGAAGCAGTGAGCCAATCAGGGACCCAGGCTTGTGCAGTACTGGGGCACAAGGGGCAGGGCTGGGCACCTGGGTCTCGCCGTACATGTGGAGCAGCGAGGCCAAGAGGGGTGACCCTTGCAGGGACACTTCTGACATGTAGTGTATGTCCGCACCATTCCATTAATAATGATGCAAGGATAAATGAGTAAACAACCAGACTCCTCCAATAAGTGCTCTGCTATGAATGCCTAGGGAGAGACACATTTCAAAGATGTGGGTGCTTTGCTCCTCGTGCTGCCCTACTTGGCACCAGTCTCGTGCGTCGAGCATGTCTCTAACCATAGCTCCTTTCTCCTAGCTGGATATCTTATGCAATGAGGAGATTCTGGGCAAGGATCATACTCTCAAGTTTGTTGTGGTCACGCGGTGGAGATTCAAGGTGAGCTGCTTGCTTTGCCATTTGTTTTGCCTCGTTTCCAGACTGCTGCAAGGCACTTACTTGCTCTGCATGTATTACCACACGGGTTGCTGTGAAATACTTGTCCACCTCAGCCAGGCTCCCAGGGCATGGGGTCCTCGGTCACCCCTCTCTGGTCCACAGGGCCAAATGTCAAGGCAGGGGCAAGTGACCCCTGCAGTCAGAGCAAATGCTTGAGCCGTTGGGTGCCTTTGAGGCAGGCTTCTCCTGGTGGAGTCCTTGCCTGGAGGCTGCTCCCTCCTCAGCCAAGTTGCCACCTAGAGCAATAGGATGTTCCATGGCCAAACTGACAAGGCCAAGATAAGCAAGGCCCAGGGCTCATCCTGGGCCTGGAATGACCAGGACCAAGGCTCCCGAAGGGCTGGGATGAGCAAGGCCAGGGCCGGAGGGTGTGAGATCTAGAGCAGAGCTGGCGGGTGAAGGGACAGGTGGCGGAGCCAATGGCGCACAGCCGCGCGTGGGCCCTGAGCACTGCGCAGGTGGGCCCCGCTCCTGCACAGCTCAGGGCTCCCGCCGCCGCATGTTACGCAGGACGGGTGTGGTCGTGCTCTGTTCTGAGTACATGCGCGTGGGCTCAGCATCTGCCCGCTGCCCCCCTGAGGCCCCATGTCCTTGTCTTGCAGAAGGCCCCCCTCCTGCTGCACTACAGACCCAAGATGGACTTGCTGTGAGCCTGCGTTGCAGACTCTGGCCTGCACCCAGCTGCACTTGGCTGTCCACAGTGACTGCACCATAAAATGTTGCCTCTGGGTGCCGTGCGGACCAGATTTCTGAATAGAGAATATTTATAACTTTTGTATAAAAGAATCCACACCCAACAAGACACTACCAGCACGCGTTTACAGAGGATGAAAACACTTCGCAGTTTCATGGAGCTGAACGTGCCCACCTCTGCCTCCGGCCCACAGGCAGAGGAGTGAGCGCCTGCCGCAGGCATCCTTGCCACCCTCCGGCACAGATTGCCCTCGCTTGCTCTCCAGGTCTTGAGAATCAGAGATCATTTCAGTTTACTTCCTGAATTAGGTTTCATGATAAGCCTCAAAAGTACTTCTACTTTTGTTAAGTCCTTCCTAAGTTATTGAAACATGTTTTCATGGTAAATGATATTTATGTTGCCTTTAGCTTCCTAAAGACTTAGAAGATGTGTAAAAATTTAATTTAAAAGCATACCAAAAGAGGCTTGCATAGTACCATGATCCAGCCATGGTGTTTGAGTTCCCACTTGTACAGCACCGCCCAGACCCAGACCCAGACCCAGACCCAGCCTGGGCCTTCCTCACCCCAAGCTTCCCGTCACGGTTCAGGCACACTCAGCAGGGTAGAGCAGAGGTGTTTTTGCTAGCTAAGCATTGGGCGGCAGAACAGTTCTTGTTTTTCAGAATTGATTTTATTAAAATGGGCACAAATTGTTTGGTGCCCTTATTTAATTTCTTCCTTTCTCTCTCCCTTCTTTTCCGGTGGCAAGATCACTGGTGGTGTTTGTTTCTGGTGCTTATCAGATGAAGTGCGGCCCATGGGGAGACCACCTCCACACTCGGGGGGGGTGGGGGATTGAAGTTTCCCATGGGGAGAGATGGCCTGCCTTGTGGCCCTCCTTCACAGAGGTGGCTTTTAAGCCAAGCGACTGGGCCCAGCTCCGCCCAGCCAAACTTGCTTTTTTGGTCACAGGCAAGATCCTCCCTTCCCAAATGTGAGATGTTTTTGTTAAAGGAGAGAGTGAGCTCTGCCAGCACAGAAACAGTGTGAGAAGTGGGCCTGCCCCCTCCTTCCCTCCTAGGCCCTTGCTGATGAGCAGGACTGAGGCTGGTCATTGGTCTAGGCCACTACCTCCCGCTCTTGCTGGGTAAATGAGGGTCTCCATGTGTTTGAGGGCCAGGTTTTTGTGAGTCTCTCCCTTAGCGACTGGAACTTTTTCTTGGATTTGCTTTGAAAGCTGTGTTTGGGCTTGTCAACACTGAGTTCAATTTGTTTTCTTCTGCTTCCTGTTTCACACACACAAAACGTCAGAAGCAGCGGCCAGGGAGACCCAAGGTCAGTGATGAGACATCTGTTAGCTCAGCCAGGCAACCTTGGATGCGAGGCCTTTCTAAAACACAAACACAAGCCTTGGTTAGAAATTGGTCAAAACTCACCTCTTTGTTCAAGCCCAGGACTGTGTGCATTATTCCGTTTCCTGAGCTGGCTATTCATCCAAATCGTTTCTAGAGTTACTACACAAGGGTTTATGAATAAATATTACCTGTCTACCTCAAACCACATGTACTGCTGAAGCATTCTGTAAAACCACGTTATCACAATGCAGTTTTAAGTGTAACATTAGAATTTAGGTATTTTCCTGTGTGGTGAAACTAAAGAAGGATTAAACAGTTTGAGCCTCCAAATTCAAATAAAGTTAATTCACCGTTAGGTCAAACTTAATATTGCTGTATATCTCATATTTGTAACTTTGTAGCTACCTTTGGAGTCACTTAACTTGCTATGGTGCTAAGTTGATAGATTTCAATGTGCAGCAAGGTGGGATGTATCCAGCTCAATTTCTGGCCAGGTGCCGCCCACCCCGTGCAACCCAGCTTCTGTCACCGTTACCCTGATGAAACCTCAGCAGCAAAAGTACCTATTTTTCTAAGATTCCACCACGCAACTGTCTTCACTACAGGACCGTCCTGGCACCCTCTGCCCTGTGGTCTGACTTGTACCTAGTTCAGAGCCAGGACTGGAGGAACCTTCATCAGTGGACGCTCTGGATGGTCTGTTTCATTCTGTCCAGCTCTCGTTTGACATCAAAGGCTGAATTTTACTTTTTCCAGCATGAACACCAGGATCAGCTAGTGATTGGTCCTGTTAAGTTTTCTTAGCAGACGGAATTGCTGTGAAGTTGTTTTCACCACTGTTGTGCTGGTAAAGCCAAGGCTGTCAGATGGGCCCTGCACACCTCCGGCAGTGGCGGGACCAGCCTCTCCCGCACCTGGTCTCACTGGACACCGTTTTCACTAAAATAGAAAACTCAGATAGAATATATAATATTGAATTTAAGATTTGGGGGGGTTAAAAAAGAAAACTTTATAAAATTATTTATTCTATTTTAAGCCTTCTATCATATATTCCCGTCCAGTTGTTCGGTTTGGTGGTCCAGCTTTATTTACAGGCATATAAGATGAAATTGTAAGATGTTTTGCAAGCTTCTTTTACTTTGAGTAGGCTTTAATTCATATGTTTTATAGGGATGAAGAGCATTTTTATGCTTTTGTGCAATAGATTCCAACATGCATTGTTAGATGTGTTTAAATTGTGATGTAGCATCCAATTCTGCTAAACAGAAAGGGAATATAGGTGGAATTTCAAAATACGTGCATTTGCCTATTTGGCTTTTCTTTTTCGTTGTTGCTATATGAATGCTATTACTGGGATTGTGTGTGCGCGCGCGCGCGCGTGTGTGTGTGTATGTGTGTGAGAGAGAGAGAGAGAGAGAGAGAGAGAGAGAGAGAGATGGCGAGAGAGAGAACCTGCCAGCAATATTCAAGAACAAGTGCCATCGCAGCCCATGGGCCCTAGGCCCACTGCTCTGGGGCTGGGATCACACGGCCTCAGCCTGCAGACCTGACGGTGCTGCCTTCTTGGCCTGCCAGCCCCTGAGGCCTGTGCTTGGCATTCAGTGTCTTTAGAGAGTCATTAGTTTTGTCTCTAGAGGCACGCAGGGTGGCATTTCACAGTGATCTGAAATGTGTCCTCTGATTGAATGACCTAGGAATGAGCCAGCTGATTTCTACATTATTCATAAATACTTAATGTGCTCTCGAAACATTCAAAATAAATTCAGTGCAGATAGCTAAACCACAAAATAATCCAATTTATCTGTTTCCTCAGGAAATCATGTAAGCTCCACCACATCACATGTGACCTTAACGTGAAAACAAGTGTGTTTCTCTGCCTTGATACTTAAATACACTAAGGAAGTAACTGGGATAAGTAGAGTAGAAAATCATTTAAATTATATTATAGTCTTTACACATATCGTGCCCCTCTGGAAACGGCTGAGGGGCACTTTAGCCGCCTCTGCGTGTTACTGTCCCATCCAGGAGTGCGCTGAAGAGTGGGCTGAGGTGTGTGTCCCTGCGATGCGTGTGGCATTGGTGTGAGTGTCCATTCCGGTAACTCAGATGGGTATTGGAGACACATGTTTCCCAAGTGACAGTGACGTAGGTTGGGGACAGTAGCTCAGCCTGAGCCTTCACCCGTGTGCGTGGAAGCTGATGAAAGCTATCACAGTGTATGGAAATGATAATGCAGATACTTATTTTTGACTGTTTAATTTGAAAGTTTACATTTTTTATGCTTTGTGTTGGTGTGTAATTTTTGTACCATCGGTGGCTAGTTTTTTGTTTAAAATCTTTTTTGGAATATTGCTTAATGTTTTGATTTCATGATAGTGAAGCTTGTATTCAGTGTTTTGCCAATTAATATTATATGCTTGTAATAAAAGCAGAAGAAAAAACTCTCACAGGCTGGAAATTTATTATGTAAAATATTTCTAAGAGTATAAGACATGATCTGTTATGGAATGGTCAGCCCTTTCTGCCCATGTAGTCCAAATCCACAGATTCAACAAACCATGGATTAAAAATGTTCAGGAAAAAAATTAACATCTGAACTAAAAACATACAGATTTCTTTCTCATCATTTCCTAAAGTAGAATATAACATGTTGTATTAGGTATTTCAAGTCATCTAGAAATGACTTAGTCTGCAGAAGAATGTGCATAGGTTAGGAGATCCTACAGCACTTTATGCAAGAGACTTGGTATTTGCTAGGGTTCTGAAGTGACGTACCCCTGTAAGGGTCGTGAAAATGCTGTGGATGTGGGCACGGCCCTCCCTGAGCCTTCCCTGCACTGAGAAGCACACACGTGGCAGCCCCCACATATGCAGGGTTCTCTCCCTCCCCCTGCACGTATGTCTCCCTGGCGCTTATGGGTACCTGCCTCCTCCTCCTTGTCCCAGGCCTATCAGCTTACAGACTTGGGGATAACCAGACACCCGTGAACACCTGGGAGCCCAGTGCAGCACCAGTGTACGCTTCATGCTGCTGTACACAAGTGCAGACTGCTTCTCCCCCTCCTGTGGGTATCACTAAGAGCACAGCCCACAGACTGACCACTGTGTACCAGTGTCGGCTGCATCCACCCACGCCCCGCACACAGCTGAGGAGGCCACTGGCAGAGAAGGTGGGATCCGTAAGTCTGGACTCTACCATCCTGGGTTCTGCCATTCTGCCGTCTGCATCTGGTAGAAGGCGCATTTAGGTGTTGGGATGCCACAGGCCTCCCACTCGCCTCTCAGTATAGGCTATGCTTACTGGGCCCTGCAGCCCTGTGTTTTAGTCTCTGGCCTTGTTCTTCATGTTCCCAGGAAGCCGTTCCAGCGTCTGCATGTCATGTGTGGTAGACTGGTGTTTTCCTAGGCCATGTTTTGGGATTGGCTCAGAAATCCTTCCCAGGACTGAAGTCTTGGTGTCTCAGGGCACTTGCACCGAGGAACTCTGTCCAGGACCTTCCCTGCAACATTCCTTGTACCCTGGACTGAGAGCTATGAGAGCAGGGGCAGCCTGGAGCCCAAGAGTTATCTTGGGAGCACCTGTCCATGTGTCCACACAGGGACATGCTTGCCATCTAGCAAGGGATGGGGATGTGTGAGACTCTAGGTTGTGCCTGGCATAGCACAGGAGGACCAGCAGCTACTCACTGTCTTTGTGCAGCTCTGTATCTCTTGGCCCCTACTGGCTGGTACCCCCTCTCTAGCTACACAGAAGTGAGGTCTCACCACAGCATGTTGCATGAGCCAGGGACAGATGGCTCAACTGGCCACAGGTGACAGATGCTATCACTGGGGTTAGAGCAGGCTGGAGCCCCACTCACCCCTGGCCATGTCCTTGCCACGCAGGCAATGGTCGTATTTCAGACTAATCCAGAGCACCTGCTCCTAGACCACCTGGTGTCACCCAGTAGAAGTCTGCTCAGCAAAGGGGTGGTGACTCAGGGACAGGAGCATAACCTTGTGCTCCCAGCAGCTGCCAGCCTCCCCACTGGGCAGACCATTGCCGAGGATACCATCATCCCAAAAGCTGCTCAGTGGCCATCATATACAAGGGAGAAAGAGGAGCACCCTCCCTGTAGGTCTGAGCACAGCAAGCGTGGACCACGCTAGAGATGACAAACAGCCCCTCCTGCCAACAGAGTGCAGTGGCTGGACAGTAGGCGGGTGGTCTCCCCTATGACAGAGGGACCTCATGCTTCATGAGCCTTGTCTACCTCACTGTGCATAGCCCCAGTCCTGTAAAGAGGCCTTTGTTACTGGACACCAGGTCCTTTCTCCTGAGGAGCGACAACTGTAGGATTCCCTTGAGTACGGGCTGGAGCACTCTGACACGGAAGCGTCTTAGTGTGCTGGCCTCATGGGTAACAAAGGGACAAGGGAGAAGTGTGCCGGGGGGTGTATATTTCCTTCCCAGGGTAGAAGATTGGGGTGAGGTCAGGTGCTGCTGAGGACCCATGCTGGGGTGTCCATCTCCAGCAACTGCTAGCTGCTTACACATAGAGCAGCCTTCCAGACAAGGTACTGGTGGAGAAGAGCTAGGACAGCTGAGAGGGACCAGAACAGCAGCACAGGGACACATGAGGGTGCAAAGGCATCTGCTGTGGTGTCTCATGTAACGATACGGGGCTTACTCCTGCTATCTGCCTCGTACATACTGTTTGCTTCTTGCTCCTTCATTTCTGTCTCCTGCACACAAGTTGTCTTTTCTTCATTCCATTTGTTATTCTATGAGTTTTTGAGCTGGACATGCATACTTAAGTTCTGTTATTTAAGTGGTTACTCTTCAGGTTTTAAATGACTTACACTAAGATCAGAACAGTTCACTTTGATTTCTTCTCTGTCCTGTGGATAACATGGAAGATTAACTTTCAAACATACAGGATTTTCTTGCTGATCTCTAGACCAAGTGCCCTGAGGAAATAACAGGTCCCATTTTACCCTAATCCTGAGTTTTGTGGAGACTCCTTTATGACCTGACACAGTTGACTTTTGTAAATATTCACCTGGACTTGAAAAGAGTGTGTATTTTGCAGTTGGGGTGAAGAATTCTGTTGGCCAGACACGGTAGCACACGCTTGTAATCTAAATACTTCAGAGGCTGGGCCAGGAGGATCACCACAAATTCAAGACCAGCCTGGGCAACATAATTCAAGCCCAGCCTAATGTACGAGACCAGCCTGGGCTACAAAGTGAGCTCAAGCCCAGCCTGAACTGCATAGCGAGACCCTTTCTCAAAAAAGACAAGACAGAACAAAACAACAGAATTCTGTGTTTAGTAGGCCAAATTTGCTAATTTTTCTCTTTGAAACTGTAAGTGCCATCTTCCATCTCTTTTTGTGGTCTTCAGCCTGCTTGTTCTATTTATCACTGAAGAGATACGTTAAATCCTTTTTAATCACATTCTCTTTCACTCAGAACTTTAGGTTTTATTGGGTTAACGTTCTTTTTCTGTTCTGCTCTTCAGTTATTTTTCTCCTACTCTGTGCTCTTGTCTGTATTTGCACTCAGTAATCACTTGTTTGCTTGTTTCTCTGTAAAATGGCTGCTTGGTGTCTTCCTGGTTCGTTCCATCCTGCTTCATTCAAAATGGGGTTCACATTTACAGTGAAGTAAAATTTGACTCTCCACCAAACCTGTCTTCCGTCAACCTTTCCCACCTTGTCCTGTTGGAAGAACAGGAATTCATAAGGAATCCCCAGTTTTCCATCCTGGATGGCTCTGAGACTCTGCCGGTAGGTGGATGCTTAGGGGACCCCTCTGTTCTGTGTCTGTCATTTGCTACTGGTTTCGAATGTTAATTGAACTGGATTATTCCTTTTCTGGTTAGGTTTTTTTTTTAAATTAATTTCAGAACAGTTGTAGATTTAGAGAATTGCCAAGGAGGGCGGCACAGAGAGCCCCTGGACCCTGACTAGCTCCTTGGTATCAGCACCCCACTGTCATGAACGAGTCCACATAGATATGCCACTGTTAACCACAGTGTATTCTCTTCACATTCTCTTAGTGATCTGTCTCAGGATCTTGCCCAGGACATCACATGACATTTACCTGTCACATTTCTTGGGTTCCCCTGGCTGTGAGCTTCTCAGGCTTCCTTTGTTTTGGTGACCTTGGCAGTTTTGAGGAGGGGTAGCCAGGTAATTTGCAGACCTCCCACACTGGGGTTGGTCTGATGGCTTCTGAGAGGAAGACCACAGAAGCTCTATGCCCTTTTCCAAACAGCACAGTAGGTCTGTACAGCTTGTCATGCAACATGTCACCAGTGATGGTCACTTGGATTACCTGAGGTGTATTTGCAGGTGGCCCCACTGAAGTCACCTTTCCCCTTCCATGCTGTGCGCCCTGTGCAGCTGCCTCAAGGGCAGAGTGTCACATGAGCTGTTGGCAGTGTCCTCCGGCGGAGACTCGCAGCTTATGTACTGACTCGGGATTGGTGTCTCTGTGGACCTTTATTTTGGCTCACCTTTCAGTCCACAGTCAGCTGGCCCCCAGGTAGGACAAGGGTCTAGAGGTGGAGAGCTGCTCAGGCGAGGGAGGAGATGCCCCCTTCCAGGACATGCCCCGTGCCCCTCCTCCCGAGTAGTCCTCACCTCCCAACAGCAGACCAGCTGCAATGCCCCCTAACCCAATCATCTTCCACAGGGCCCACCTTTGAGCACAGAAGGCCTTGGGAGGACACCCAGATATAAACCCTAACATCTCTGTCTGGCTTATGTGCATCTCAGCTTGGACCCAGAGCTCTCGGCTGTCTCTGGGAGCTTTGGCTGCCCGTGAGTGACAGGTTTGGTTTGCTTGTTTTATAATATTTCCTTACTTCCTGCTTCAGGCCTAGATGGACTTCTCCAGGTTGGTGAATTTTGATTACTTAACTTTATTCCTGATGTTTTGCCTGGAGTCTCATTATTCATGGCCCTGCTTTCGCTGAGGGAGGAGAAGGGAGCAGAGGGGGTCCAGGAAGTGACAGGATGTGCCCCATCCTCTTGGGCCCTATATATGGACAGAGGCTGTCAGAGCAAGGAACCAACCCTGAAACCCAGGGTTGCCTTGAGAGATCAGGTTCTTGGTGACTCTCCTATGGGAGAGCTCAAGGAGGTACCAAAGGCTACTGGTGCAGCAGAGGGCAGTGCCCACCTGCAGCACTACGCAACGCATGACCATCTGCACACCCCGAAGCCCTTTCTGCTTCCTGCCAGGGCCCACCCCAGTCATTTCTGCCAGAGCCCTGGATCTCCTCGGGCATAGCCCTCCGCTCTCTGTACAGCGTGGATCTCAGCGGACTCACTGAAGGGTGCAAGAAATAGTCTTACTCCGTGGGTACTCACAGAACTTCCGCTCTGAGGCCCACCCTCTGAGGTGCAGACCTCCCCAGGCATCACCGGGCCCTCGGTCCTAAGTGCAAGGATGCGCCCCCAGCCTCTGGCGCCCAGGGCAAGTGTGAGGGACAGCTCAGCACTCTGAGAGTCTTCAGTGAGCGCGGCACCAGGGGGCTCACGGACCACAGTGAGAAAGCTACTGACCAGTCTGTTTCACCCTTGCCTTCTCAGTACCTAGCTCGAACGCGGACCCATGTTCAGTTCTAGGGAAGTACAGACTCTTCACCGAGCCAGAGTTCCCACAGTCTCCCTGCTGCCCAGAACCAGCCCTGCGGTGGTCCCCAGCGTGTCCCCCACCTGTTCTGGCCCCCAGGACAGGAGTTACAGGAGGCAGCCCTTGCTCTGAGACTACCCCAGGGTGAAAGGTGGGGGACTGGACATTATGGTCCCACCACAGCCCGCTTGGCTCCCCTAGCGAAGAATCTCAATGGGCAGGCCTGCAAGGACCCCGCGCGGCGTCCCTGTCATCTCCGCTCCATCCTGGAAGAGTAAAATGCACTGCGAGAAAGGCCATCCTGGCTCCGGCTGTGTTATCCCGGGGCATCACAGGCACTGGACAGAATCCGGGCAAAGCCTGCTGGGAGGGCTGCGGGACAAGGCCGATTCAACTGCGTAGAGACGGGTTTGGCCCGAGGATGGGGTGGGGCCTGAGAAGGGAGGGGCTGGGGAGGAGGGCGGGGCCTGAGGGAGGAGCGGAACCACGAGGGGAGAGGGAAGGGCGGTGCGGAGCAGAGCCCTGGAGATGCGGCGGCGAGACAGAGGCGGGGACTGAGGAAGGGCGTGGCCAGGAAGGGACGGAGCCATATGGGGAGGGGAGGAGCCCCCCCAGAGGACGGGCTGGATGGAGCGGCCAGGGTGGAGAGGTGGGGCCGGAAAGGAGGAGGCGTAGCCAGGATTGAGGGTGGTACTGAAGGGGCACGGTCAGAGGTGGGCGTGGGTAGGGCGGGGCCAGAGGCGGTGGGCCAGAGAAGAGGGGCGGGGCTGGCCGATGCTGGCGAGAGCGTGGATCTGCAGGGTTCGGCGTGAGAATTCCCGGCCGGGCCGGAGTCCGTTGCCAGGCGGCCACGGAGGAGGGGCGGGGTGGGCTCCGCCGGCAATGACATATCTCTGGCTCTGATTGGCCGGACACACTTTTGCACGTGACCTCAGAGCCAATAGCGGAGGCTCGCTAGGTAGAGAGGGTGGGACGAGTTACGCCGGCGCTAACACCGTGCGGCACTGAGCAGTAAGGGCTTTGAGCCCCCTCCATCCTCGGCGAGTCTTCCCGGTGCCAGGCCTGCTGGGGACCAGATGGTGTAGACAGGTGGCCCAGACCCAGGGTTCCAGTCCCGCTGGGTCTGCGGGGACAGCAGAGTTTGTCTCGCTGCGGATTAGCAGATCTGGACAAAATGGTCCTTAATTGCCGCTCCTTTTAGCGTGCCTCCGGGTCCCGGATGGCTAGGTGGGTGGCTCTGCCGGGAAGGGCTCCCTGTTCTGGGGCCAGGGTGCTTCCAGGACTGGGAGACCTCCCTTTGCGAAAGGCGGTGCCAGTCGCAAGGGCCTGGGTGGGAGAGGTGGCCAGGTGAGCGACACAGCAGCCCCTGCCACCCCTGCCCCCGAAGGCCACCTTCCCCTGGACATCACCTACCCCCCTTGGGGTTCCCACACCACCCAGGAAGCAGCAGCCCTCAGCATTGCACTCTGCCCTCGCACCCTGGCCATTTTCCTCCAAAGTGGAAACCACTGCATCTGACAGTATAGATTTATCTTGTCTTTCATCACTGGAGAGATCGGGTGCAGGAGAAGGAACCTTGATTATCCTAGGGCCTGGCTCCAGTGTTTCCTTGGAGGCCTCAGACCCCAGATCCTGGGGGCGGGATCTGACCATCAGTTGCTGTAGGACTGGCTGCTAAGGTCCCAGCTAACCTAGCACATCCAGGTCACTGTACAGGCTCGGGAAGGATCTAGAGAGGGCTGTGGGGTGGGGACAGATATTGAGGAGTGGAGGCTAAAGGTGGTGAACTCTGGGGCTCCCTCTGTGAGCAGCCATCTGGTGCCCACGTTCAGTATCCAAAGCCACAGGGATGCTGTCCACAGCATGCTGACATGTGGATCCGGAATGGAAGGACAGCTGTACTCCTTCTGTAGGTGGCTGTTCCCTGAATGGCTCCGCAGTGCTCTCACTCCCCACGAGGCAGGGGACAGGTGTGGGAGACACTGTTCTGTGCTGGGAAAGAGCCTTTGCTCCAAGGTACCTCCTGTACCCAGGAGAACCTCAGCAAGGGTGGGGGACATGTGACTTTCTGCCTGCTGAGACTGCACTGAACTTGCTGGAAGGCCACTGGACACCCAGACACGCTGCTGCACTGGAGACAGCCCCCAAGAGGGGCATCAAGGCCTTTCTGGAGATACCAGCGGCCATAGAACATCAGGAAGGGGCTGAGCACCAGCCCCTTGGACTTGGCATGGGCATGACCTCCAGAGAGGAGGCAGGCGGGGCTTCTGGTGTCATCTGGTCTCAGGCCTAGCCCTAAAGAATGTGGGACCCAGAGCTGCAGAGGAGAGGGGCCCTCAGGGTTAGGGAGGACTCAGCAGTGTAAGGATAGACCCCAGGATCCCCCAGGTCTGACTGCCTGGGGTTGTCATGAGCCTTGAAGTACCTTCCAGACAGGGATGACTGGTGAGGCTTGCCCTCAGAGGATGTATCAGGACCTTGGGGATACCCAGCAATTGACCTGCAAGAGGAAGTGCCTTCTACCTGACAGGGCAGGAAGGCATCTTCCAGCCAGAGGAGGGACTTGATGGACGGCCACACGGTGTGAAATCACTGTTTATTAGCTGTGATTCCATCCAGAGAGACCACATACAAGGGCCCCCGACATGCAGGAGGAGGCCAGGTGCAAGAACAGACAGACAGTGACACAATCTAGCTAAGCTCAGCGGCCCTGGGCACCCATGCACTGGCCACGGGATTTGGGGTTGACAGGAGAGAACGCCCAGGCTGCTTGGAGCTGGCTTTTCAACACGTGGAAACAAGCATTTTAAAAAGACATGGACCCAGGAGGAGCAGAGGATGGCAGGGGTGAGCAAGGCGCGGGCGCCAGGCGAGTTTCACCTCTTCGGACGGAGGGGTGTCCGCGGTTAGTATTGCAGTCTAATTGATATGGCTTCTCTAAGAGCTATGTAAGGTCATGAAGGTCAGTGTCATGCCATGGCCCAGGCCTGCCACGCGTGGACACTGAATGCAGTTTTGATGTGGACAGAAGGGCCAGGAGGGGGCGAGGCAACAGCCTTTCTGTCAAGATAAAACTCATCAAATACTGAAGACCTCATTTACCTGAGATTCAACATATTGTAATGCAAATTAAACATGGGGGAGGCAAACAGGGGCATGGGAGGGTGGGACGGATGCCCTGGGGTCTTTCTGCCAACTCCCTGGGGTCTGTTGGTCTGGGCATAGGGAGCCCCTCAGGCCGCCCCCCCCCCCCCCCCCGCAAGCGCTGCACAAAGCACTTTGGAGGAAGGGCAGGGACAGCTGAGCCCCTGGTCTGCCCATCCCGGCCCCGTGTTCTCAAGTCTCCCAAGCACTAAAGTGCGGGTGTCCCTGGGCAAGGCAGGAGCCCCTCCGGACGGGGACAATAGCCAGGGGATGACAGGTTGCAAGCCTGCGCTTTGGCAGAGGTGTCTGGGAACTCTAGACCCGTTTCTTTGTTTCCCTTGGTTGAGACGAACAGGCTGAGGAGCCTCCCAGAGGAGGGAGGGAGTGACCCAGAAAGTGAGGCCTGGGCGGGTGGTGTGGGTACAGCCAACCGGAAGACAAGCAGGGTTTATCAGGCCCAGCAACCCAGGTTGTGTGCAGTAGACCAGGCACCGCTGCCCCCGGCCCAGACATCCACCCCGCTATGGCTGTGCTCCTGAGTTTGAACCCCACGGTGCCCACGGTGCACGGACCACGCCCAGGGTGGGCGAGGGGCTGGCCTGGGGTGACCCTGGGCTGGTGGGGGTGGTGGGGCCAAGGGCAGTGGGGGCCAGCCAGCACAGAGACTGCGCCCTGGGCCTCGGCGGGGGTGGCAGGGCCGGTGCAGGAGGGGCGCGGGCAGGGCAGACCTAGGACTATGGCTTATAGTGGCGTGGGGGCCATGCTGCTCCCGACGTCCCTGGGGGCCTCTGAGAGGGTCTGTACAGGGGCAGGCGGGGCTCTCGCTCCCAGCTGTCCGGGCTGTGTTACTTCTTGAACATGTCCTGCAGTGGCCCGGGCAGGTACTTGATGACCGTGTCTAGGATGCTCTCGTCCTCCTCCTCCGGCTCGTCGCCGCAGCCGGGTGGGATGGCCTTCTTGGGCCGCGTCAGGCTGCCCTCCGAGTTGGCCTCCATGGCGGCCTGGGCCTCAGCCTCACGTTCCTCCTTCTTCTTGATGCCGTACTGCGGGGAGAGGAGGGCAAGCGGCTGGCACCCAGAGAGGAAGGCCCAAGGGAAGTCCAGCCCACCTCGCATAGGAGGGCCCCAGGAGAAGGGGTCACGCCCCTGAGGGGCTGGGGGATCCCACAGAGCAGGGGGCAGCTGAGAGCTGCCCAAGTTAGAGGCAAGTAGCTGTAGGGCAGGAGCTCCCTATGGGGTGGACCTGCTCCCCAGTCCTCCACCTCAGGCCTGGCCAGGCTCTCTGGGGCAGGGACGAGGGCTCTCAGCAGGGGCCGTGGTCACAAGCAGGTCTCGTGTGCACATGCTCCCTCGTGTGTGTGGCCTCAGCAACACAGCAAGACACCAGGCTCCTCTCGCTCCCTCGGGCTCCCGCTGTCTCTCCCCTGCGTCCCTCTGCGGTGAGCACAGCCAGTCACCTTGAACTCTGAGCGTGACTGTGTTTGGAAGCAGGGATTTGTAGCTGTAACTAAGGCAAGTGTGCAGATGCACTCATTCTGGCTTGAGGGAGCCCTAAATCCAATGAGAGCATTTTCCGAGAGACAGACAGAACGTGCAGACTCAGAACAGACAGGCTTGGGAGGGTGCCGCCACCACAGAAGCCACCAGGAGCTGAAGGTGGCATCAGGGCTGCCCCAGGCTTCCTGAACCCCAGGAGTGAATTTCTGCTGGAGGCCTCTGGCTTTGGTGCCCCTAGGAGACAGGTTCCTCCAAGCCCACCCTGCCCGCAGCCCCCCTAGAGCACGTGCAGGAGCCTGGGGCCAGAGCCAGCCCACAGTAAACCCTTCAAGTGGAGACAGCGGAGCAGGCCGGCCCCCAGGGTCGAGGGGCCTGGCATTCGAGGACAGAAGTGCATGGAATGTACTATAAGGTCCATCCCAGAGGTGTCCCCATAGGGGCAGCAGGTGTGTCCAGGTGTAGGGAAGGCAAGAGCCTTCTCTAGCAAGGATCCCAGGGCACCTGCCACAGGCCCACAACTATAGCACTGTGTGTGGTCTCCTTGAGGCCACCAGGGCAGGGCAGCAATGGCAGCAGTCACCATGTCTCCCAATGCCCTGTGGCCACAGGACAAAGCCCTGCCAGGGGGGTGAGGGGTTGGGAGAGCTGGTCTGGTTCCTGAGTTGTGCCAGGCCTGTGCTCAGGTCTTGTGGGCTCTGTGCGGGGTGGGAGAGGCCGCAGAACTAGGTAGGGCCTCGCCAACCTCGATCCAGCAGGGTGCAGACCCTGTTCCTGCCACATGGAGGAATCTAGAGGGTGTGGGCAAGGGAGGCCTGGGCCTCAAGGGCTGAGCCATCAGGGCAGTGGTGCCCAGCACATAGCTGCGATATGGGTCACCCCAGCTTGGCTGAGTCCAGCCCACTCACTGAGGCTCAGGGTCATTCTGAGCCCGGGGCTACCTGGGCTGGACCTGAAAGTTGGAGTCTGGAGTCACTTAGCCAGGGGTGGGACCAGGCAGTCTCCAGAGTCCAAAGCCCACCCCCACCTGGGCGCGGATCCATGATGCCAAGTGACTGCACCCAGCAGCAGCACCCAGAAGACACGGCTGCCCTACCCACCAGATTATCACCACCTACCTTGCAAATTGCAGAGGAACTGGCCCCCTCCTGAGTGCCTGACCTCACACCCCCGAGCCTTAGGGGCAAACGCTGGCCAGGCCACACATCTGATGGCCAGGGCCATCTCTCCCAAAGAGTCTGCCTCAGTATCAGGGTCCCAGGACCCCAGGACAGGACAGCCCCACTGCAGGAGCAGGGAGCGCTGACCTCTCAACATGTGCAACATCCACCTGGGATTGCTCCAAAGCTGCACACAGATGAGAAGAGACCCGGACTGGCCAGAGAAGGGAAGCAGCCCCTGCCCCCAGCCCGCCCGGTGCCCACCTTGTCGCGGATGCCCTGCCGCATGACCTCTCGCTCAGCCTCCATCTTGGCGTACTTGGCCTTGCGCTCCTCCTCCGCCTGCCGCAGCGCCTCCTGGCGTTCCTCCTCCTTCTTGGCGGCGTCGGGGTCCTTCTCCTCGTCACCCCCCAGCATCTTCCCCATGTCCTTGGTGGCCCCTAGGGAAGAAAGGCAGAGTCAGCCTTTCAGGACTTTCGTGCATCCTGGGCCTGGTGCCCACATCCCTCATGGGAAGGGGCTTGGTGCTGTCCGTTGAGAGCTGAGGCCTGAGAGGCTGTGCATTTGTGTTGCTGTGTGCAGTATATGTGTGGATGCGCACTTGGGCAGTGGCTGTGTTTCAACGCGATTTGGACTTGCAGGTATGGCTGTGTTGTAGTCCTGTGCTATGTACACATCCCTGTGTGCTCATGTGTATGTCGCTCTGTGCGCACAGTTGTGGTCTGCTTGTGTGTGCGTCTTTCCAGGCCTTCGTGTGGCCTCCCCTGTGCAGCCCAAGGACGGGGTGCAGGTGGGTGCAGGTCCATGGCAGGACAACTTCCATCAGGGCCACTGCACCCTTGGTTGAGCAGCTGCTGCCAATGCTTGACACAAGGCATCCCTCCTGCTGTGAGCTCTTGATTCACAGGCCCCACAACCCTCCCCATATGCCCTGCGCTGGGCCCAAAAGACAGAAACATGTAATTACAGCCTCCCACACCAGCAAGCAGTGAGCTCTGGCCCTCGGCTGCTCTGAAGAGCAGGGCAGTACAGTACCTAGACATGGACAGCCCCAGTCTCATCCCCAGGATTGGCCCCTGCTCACCAGGCACAGCAGGGAGCAGCCAGCCTCCACACCCAGGCCCAGGGCCCCACCAGTCCCCCCTGATGCCTTGACCTCAAAGGCCTGGTGCCTGCCTCTTTCTGACACTAGCACTGTCAGGCGCACCCAGACCAAAGGAGACCAGAGCCAGGGCTCCGTCTGAACCACCCCAGGAGAGCAGTGGGTGCTTCACACCACTTGGGTCCGCCATCAGCACCGATCCCAGAGCCCAGCAATCCTGTGCAGAGTCTCCGGTGTGCCCTGCCCTCCCCACAGCTGGATCTGGAGCACATTTCTCTCCCTTCAGGAGCAGGAGAAATCACCCTGCCTCTGTGGGCTGTGGGTGAGAGAGAACCCTATCTTTGCTGTGTGCTTGCCTCTCCCAGTGCTCTGGCTGCCTGGAGTGGTCACAGGTGTGGGGAGGCCCGAGAGGATGAGGGACAGGAGGGAGAAAAGAGGGGAAGAGATGGGGGGGGAGGGGAAGGGAGACAAGAATGGGGAGGGGGGAGAAGGCGAGGGGAAGCGGGGAGAGGAAAGTGGAAGGGGAGGGAGGGCTGGAGAAAGGAGGGAGGAGGAGGGCGGGGAGGCACCCCAGGAAGAGGACATCACCCATGGGGACGGAGAGGAAGCCTCTGGAAGGAGACATAGGCTGCGTGACACAGGCAATGACCTGTGAACTTTAAAACTAGTTAACAGGGTAATGTTTGTGTTCTCTCTCCCACTATAGAGAGAAATACATGCTTTTCAAGTGACTTAAAATTCCATCTCCCAGGAACATTCTGGGCCACGGAGATAGCTTTTGAAGTAAGGACTCATCTGCAATCCATCACCCAGCCACAGAGTGTGAGACCCTTGTCACTGAGAGCTGACACAGGTGACACCGCCCGGGCCTACAGGAGGACCACAAGGGAAGGGTCCCTGGAGAAGGCGCAGGGGCGGAACGAGGCTCTGTGAGATGGGAGCAGGCAGGAGAGCCTGGGCCGGGGAAACGACCCAGGGCGGGGCAGCAAGGACAGCGATGCAGCCCACACACTGTCCCCTGAGCCCTTGAGCAAAACGGGTTTTCAAAAGGATGTAAAAAGCACAACGATGTCTAAGAGCTCACAGATGGGATCACAAGCATTCAAGCAACAGGTAATTCCCACAATATTTAGGGCGCTCTTAGAATGGAGGAAGAAAGGAAACCCTCTGGGTTATTTTTGTGAAATTAGCGTAAGAGTGGGGCCAGCTGAGCCAGGAAGGTGTAGAGAGAGGACCGAGGCAGAGGAGAGGGGCACAGGGACAGGCACAGAGAGACAGAAGGAGACAGCATGGTGGCCAGGCCCGGCGTGAACATCAACCGATGTTAGAGCAGAGATGCGCACAGGGGTGCCACCCAAGCCTCCACCTGTCCCTGCAGCCCGGCAGGCAGGGGTGACAGCCAGGCTGGCTGACCTCCCTGCTCTTCTGGAAAAGGCCCTAAGGGAGCCATACCCTCTCTTGAGGGCATGGGAGAGGGTATGGCTCCCTTACCTGGACACCACAGCCTGGACACCACAGGGCAGCGGCTGCAGCCGGGGCGAGGCAGGCCACAGGCAGGGGTCACACACAAAGGCAGACGGCAGGGACACCTCAGTGTGTGCTCGGCACAGGACAGTGACGTGGAAAAGCCAAGAACACATCACCCCAGGGGCTCCTGGCAGCCTGTGCGGCTCCTCCCACCCGCTCCCCCTTGGTGCCAGTCCACTCTTCATTCCGGGCTGTGCCTCGCTGCCTCACGGCTGAGCAGGATGCCTTCTACGCCTCCTCTGATCCCTCTACAGGAGAAGCCCGGGGCCCACAGGCACAGCCCAGCTGACCTTTCTGTTGCTGCATGCATCCTGACCACCGGCCTGTCACCCATGGGCCCTCCACACTGGGTAGCTCTGAGCGGTGGACATCGGTGCACTGCACGGTCGCTGCCCTTGGTAAGGACCACACAGGGGATACAGTCACACAGGAAGCCCAGATTTCACCTGTAGGAAGCCACCAAGCAAGCCAGGCATGGTGCATGCCAGCAATCTTAGCTGTCCACAAGGCTGAGGCAGGAGAATCAAAAGTTTGAGCCCAGCCAGGGCAACTTAGCAACTTAGTAATATCCTGGCTCATAAATTAAAAAGTAGCAGAAAGGCTAGGAATGTAGCTCTGTGTGAAGTCCTTGAGTTCTCAGAGCAAAAGGGAAAGAAAGAACAATAGAGAGAAGGAGGAAGAGAGAGAGAAAAAAAGAGAAAGAAAAGAGAGAGAGAAAGAAAGGAAGAAGGAAGGCAAGAAGAAAGATGAAAGGGAGAGAGAGAGAGAGGAAAGAGGAAGGAAGAAAGGGAAAGGAAACAGCTGACCTTCCCGAAGTGGCGGCGCCGCTCCCAACTCCTCCGGGCCTGGTCCCTGCCAGCGGCGGTAGGTGTGACCGGCCTCCCTTAGCCCGGTGTGTTTTTACCTACTTTTCCTACCCTCCTTGGGGGAGCAGCTATTCCAGTCCTGTGTATTTTCAGGAAAGACTCCAAGGACAGTTTTAGGTTCGTGGAATAATTACAAAGAGAGGCGGGACAAGGACTCCACACATTCACCTACCCGTCAGTGAGGTCACCAGCAGAGGGTCCCCGATGTGGACCTGTTGCTCATTGGTGTCCACTCTCCATTCAGGTTTCCTTGGGCCCTGCTGAGGATACCCCCAGATGTGGGGTCATCACAGATCCTGCCTCCTCCAGGAGGCTTTGTGTGATATTCTCCTCGCCACTGAGTCACTTGCGTCCTGGTCCTTGCAGTGCCCAGGTGTCCGCTCTGAAGCCACCCCCACCCATGCATCCTGAGGTGCAGAGGTGCCCCTGGCCTGGAGCCCTGTGCCCACGGTCACCCCTACTTAAACAGCTTCCATTTGCTGTTGAGTGGGTTTGGATTGTTACTACCCAATGGCAGGAGTTCTCTATCTAGTCTAGATAAAAATCCTCTGTCAGATATGTGACTTAACCAATATTTTATTTTGATCTGTTCATGTCCTTTTTTTTTTTTTTTTTGGTACCAGGAATCGAACTCAGCCAAGCAAGGTGCTGTGCTGCTGAACTATATCCCCAGCCCCCTGTGCATGTCTTTTCATTTAGATTTACATTTTTATTCATCTTTAATTATTTACTTTTTAAGACTTTGGTGTATTTTTTACCTTGAAGGTATAATCTTGCTATTGTTCATGCTGCTCTCAAACTCCTGGACTCAATCAATCCTCCTGCCTTAGCCTCTCAAGTAGCTAGAAATGCACCTTGCTCATTTTAAAAAAAATTTTTTTAAATTACGCATTTTCAGAAAAGTTGTCAAATTTGTCAGCCTGAAGTTGTTCATAATACTCACATGTTGTTCTTTTAGTATATGTAGAATTCACTGTGATGCAAACTCACCAGTTTCCCTATGGGTCAAGTGTGTCTTTTCTTTCTGCTTTGTCCTTTAGCGGTTTGTCAATCTTCTTGGTCTTCTTCAAGAACTATCTTTATTTTCCTCCTATTTTATTAATGTCTGCTCTCACCTTCTTTCTCTTTCCTTCTGCTGACTTGGGTCTCTGCCCTCTTCAAGGTCCATGTGGGAAGTGGGCGCTGATCGGTGTACGACCCTGTCCTTTGTTTCCTGAGTTTCAAGACACACATTTCCCACCGAGCATCACCTCAGCAGAGGCCCAAGAATTTTGTTGTTATTGTTGTCTTTTTTGAGACAGGGTCTCAGTATGTAGTTCAGGCTGGACTTGAGCTTACTTTGTAGCCCAGGGTGGTCTTGAACTTGCAATGATCTGATCCTTCTGCCTCAGCCTCCTGAGCTCTGGGATTACAGGCATTCACCACCACGCCTGGCAGGCCCATGAATTTTGTCTTCTTGTTGTAGTTTTTCATTTCCATTCCATTCAAGATGCTTTTAATTTCCCTTCTGATTTCATCTTTGACTGTGGGTTATTCAGAAAGTATATTGTTTAATTTCCAGATATTTGGGGATTTTCCAGATGTCTTTCTCCCTTCTGAGCCCAAGTGTTGGAGGCTTGGTTGCCAGCCAGTGGTTCCCTGGGGCACTGGAGCTCAGGGCCAGGCTCTGGTGGGGTGGTAGGGATGTGGCCTCCTCCTCTCTCCAGCTCCTTCCCACACTCCAGCCTGAGGTGCTGTGTTTCTGCCGCCCTAAAGGAACAGGGCCAGGTCACCACGGACTAGAGCCCTGAAACCAGGGGTCACAGGAAACCTCACGTCTGTTTATTTATTTATTTATTTTGGGTCTTTTTGAGACAGAGTCTCGCTGTGCAGTTCAGGCTGGACTTGAGCTCGCTTTGTAGCCTAGGCTGGCCTCGAACTCACAACAATCTTCTTCCCTCGGCCTCCTGAGTGCTTGAATTCTAGGTGTGAGCCACCATGCCCGGCTGCATCTGATTAAACTGATCATCTCAGATGGCCTGTTAAGGTGATGGAAAGCTGATCACATTTCTGTTGTTCACTTCTCCTTTCATTCTGCTATGGCCAGAGGATATGTTTTATGACTCAAACCTTTTCACATTTGTTTTGTACCCCAGAATATGGTCTGCCTTTGCAGATGTTCTGTGAGTGCTTGGACAGCATGTGCATCTGGCCAGCTCTGTTCAGAGGTGGGTAATTATCTCTAGGTCAAGTTGGCCATTGTGTTGTTGCAGCCTTGCATACCCTATTGCTTTTGCGTCTTTCAGTGTGCTTGTTATGGAGTTACACACCCTTTGCCACCTGGAATGATGGGTTTGTCTATTTCTCAGCTAAGCTTTGTCTGTCTTTGTGCATTTGAAGTTCAGTTGTAAGGTGTGGGAGAGCTGTCACAGGAAGTGACCTTTGTCTCTGATGTCTGTGCTCTGATGTGCATGTCTTTCTGACACTGACATAGCTTGTCCTATGCTATCTCTTCCATTTGTGTCTAGATATTTAACATGGGCTTCTTGTAGGTGGTAGAGTTTGATCTTGACTTCTGTTATGTTTTGGTTTGGTTTTTGAAACGTCTTTCTTTTTTTTGAAACAAATCTTGAAACAGGTAGTTCAGACTGGTCTTGAACTCACTTTGCTCACTTTGTAGCTGTAGTGGTTGATACTTTGTGTCATTTTGAGAAGTTTAGAAGCTTAATTAAGTAACTCAACCCTTTGACATCCTGGGGTGTAGAGGACGCGCCCTAGAGCTGCTTTTTACACTCCAGGATATTGTAATGGTTGATTCATTATGTCAACTTGAGAAGTTTAAGCAAGCAACTCAGCAGGGGGCCAGGGTCCTTATTTTGTAAACATCCTTAGCCTGTGCCAAGAGGAGGGCAGGGACAGGGAAGGAAAAGAAGCTCTCTTCCCCCTGCGCTCTTATTGCTGTGCTGTCTTCTACCACCATCAACTGTCGCCCCTCTGCTGCACCACTCTGCTTTGGAGCCAGCTGATATGGGCTGAAACCTTTATGAACTGTGAGCTAAATAAACCTTTCCTCCTAACTTTGAGTACTGGGTGAAGAGAAAAGTAACTAAGACAGTAGCCCAGGCTGGCCTTGAACTGATGGAAATATTTCTGCCTTAGCATCCTGAGTGCTGACATTATAGGCATGGATCTTTGTTTTCTTTTCTTTTTTGAGGCAGTGTCTGGCTCTGCAGTTCAGGCTGGGCTTAAGCTCACTTTGTAGCCCAGGCTGGTCTTGAACTCGAAATGATCCTCCTGCCTCAGCCTCCAGAGTTCTGGGATTACAGGCGTGTACCACCATGCCTGACATAGGCATGGATCTTCACTTCTTTATCCAACTTGACAATCTCCTCCTTTTAGCCCAAGTATTCCCAAAAGACAGAGAGGAAAAAGCCATAATTATGGGCACCCATCAGGGTAACAAGAAAGGTATGAATGCAATTGTGGGGAAAATTATCCTTCAACTAATGCTGATTCTCACCTGATAAATACTAAGAACAAAATAGGAAAGAACCAACTGTTTCTAAGTAACTTGGCCAAACCAGAACAAAATCCAAGAATGTATTTAGGAAAACAAAGCTGTCTAGTGCCCAAGGAGGTAAAGTCCACAAGGCCTGACACTTGGTCCAAAGTTACCAGGTATAGTAAAGAGGCAGGAAAACACACTCCCTAGTGAGGATACCACACCCAGCCCTGCAGTCCCACTGCGGGAATACACATGGCAGAAACTCCACAGACCATTCTGAAGACAACAGCAAATAGCAAACCCCGGAAGGCATCAGTTGTGGAGAAGGACATTCTTTAGTTAATCTTTCAATGTATTGCCTTAGGTATAACCTGGCCTAGGTTGTTGTGTTCTGGAAGAAGTCTAACAAAAGCTTTGTAAGCCCTGGCGCTGACACTAAATGTTTTGCTGTGATATGCAGAAAGGAAGGGTGACCTGATGGCTATCTAGTCAAGTCTCAGGCCTATGGTAATTGAGTTGTACTGTTCTTGCTAAAACAATTGGTATTCACCCATGAGCCCAGTTGCCTCTTTTGTTTTATCTCAATAAAAGGTTACAGATAAGGTGATTCGGGGCTGCAGACAAGAGAACTGTGAGCCCCCTGATCCCAGAGCATTGTCTCTTGCATTTATTTTTCTTCTTACTTTTTTATTCATCCTCCGGTACCTCGTTTTTTGGGACCTGTTCACCCTGGACAGAAACGGATACTTAGACCAACAATCAGTAAATAACCAAAATGCATCTAAAACATGTTATGCTATGGCTGCACATGGGGTCGATCCCTAGCTTCAGGTGCTCCCCACAGTGTTGTCATCAATGAACATGAATGCTGATTATTGGACAAAGTTTTGCTGAGTGAATGAAAAATGTTGAATTACACTATTATTCAAAATGTGTAATTAAAAGTAGAATTGAACTGGGCATGGTGGTAGCTGCCCATGGTCCCAGTACTCAGGAGGGTGAGGCAGGAGGATTGCTTGAGCTCATGATTGGAGACCGGGATGCACAACGCAAAATGAGACTCTTTGTCTCAAAAGAAAGAAAGGGGGGGGGGAGAGAGAAGTGAAGTTGCTGTGCACTCTTGGTCAGCAGTGCGCTGGGACCGGGCCCGGGCTGGTGTGATTTATGCTGTGCACTGTCAGGATACAGTTTGGAGGTGTGTGACCAGGTCTGCCTTATGGACATGCCAACAGGCATTGACTTTCTGAGAGACCGCTCTGCCTTGGCCTCGCTGTACCACCTCAGTGTGACAGGAATAGCACCTTACCCCCTGTGGACCTTGTTGTCACCCCTGGTGGGGGTTAGCATCCCTGTGACCTCTCTGCTCCCCATGCCAGCACTGTGCCTCTTCCAGGCAGACACAGGAAGAGTCAAGGCTGCCCAAACCACAGGGTGTGAGTGCAGGGTCTTTATTGCAGCGTGGTTAATGTGAGCTCAAACCTGGGAGTGTGACACGACCATGATTCAGTTTGCCCCCAAAATCATAGGTTGATACCACAAACCTTACGTGATGGAGTTGGGGGTCACTAGGGTCAGTGAGCCAGGTAAAGAGACCTCACGGGGCTCACGTGCTGTTTTTTGGTGAGGCACAGGAAGGCCCCAGCCGGAGTCCCTTCGCTGCTGCCCGCACAGACACACAGCCAACTGACGGAAACCAAACGCTGCCCTTCTCCCACTCAACCCACATCCCCACATCCAAGATGGGGGTCTCACCTCACAGTCCCAGCTCCCCGCTGCTGAGGATGGACCTCTCAAGTGAGCATAAAGGGACCCAGGCTGATGCCCTCACCCAGAAGAGATCTTCTTATATTAAAGATATATATGCAGAAAGTTAAATTCAGCTGAGAGATTAGAAGATAAAAATCTTGGTAATACCTCAAAAAGTAGAATAAAAGGTAGCCAGGTAGAACAGAGAACAGAGAGACACAGGGAACTGGGGTTGGGAGGCCACAGCTGAGCTTAGGGGCTGTAGAGGGCACAGAGGAGGGGGGAGACGAAATTACCAGGAAGCCAAGTAAAAGGTGTTCTGGAAGTGAGTACCACACCAAGAGGGCGGACAAAACAAGACCCACAGCAAGGCCCACATCTCGAATTTTCTGAACGCTGAGATCAAAGAGGAAGCCATATACACTCCAGAGAAACTAGACCATGTATACAAGGTGTGACTGAGAAACGTAGTGAATTGTTTAATTGCTAAAAATGTGTTACAGTGAAAAATTCGAGGCCATTAACTCCCCTCAGAATACGCGCCCTTCTTTTTTGTTTTTTTCAAGTAGGGTCCCACTGTGTCATTCAGGCTGGCCTTGAACTCACAGCAATCCTCCTGCCTCAGCCTCCTGAGTGCTAGGATTACAGGCCTACACCACCACACTGGGTACTCTCTCTCCCTTCAAACACACTCATCCTACAGTTCTTGCTGCTTTTTTTTTTCTTTTGGTTTTTTTGAAACAGGGTCTTACTATGCAGTTCAGGCTGCCTTAAACTCACTACGGAGCCCAGGCTGGGCTCGAACTCACAAAGATTCTCCTGCCTCTGCATCCTGAGTGCTGGGATTGCAGGAGTGAGCCACCATGTCTGGCCTCACTGCCTTCTGCAGCAGCTCTGGAGTCCTCTTTCGTGAGTGTCTTCAGTTGCGCTGTCCTGACTGCTTCGATGTCCTCAATCAATGCAAAATGCTTCCCTTTCCTGGTCACTTTGACCTTGGGGAAGCGCCTCGCAGCGCTGAGCCCGGGGACAAAGGTGGATGGCGCGCGGCCACGTTTCTGTGAGCCGCCTTTCTACCAGGTGGCGCTCAGCAGCAGCAGGCGCCATATCTTTGCTCACATCTCGTGAAGACACTCAGGAAAGAGGACTCCAGAGCTGCTTCGGAAAGCGGCGAGGACAATGAGATGAGCGTGTTCAAAGCTGGGGGAGGCCTGTGAGGGGGTTCATGGTAACGTGTCTTTTACTGTACTACTAGTTATTTACACATTCGCTGTATATCTTGATCACACCTTGTAAGTAGGAACGGCCTTTGAATTTTCACCAGCCACATCATGAGCTGCAACAGCTGAGAAATAGCATCAAAGTTCTAAAGGAACTCCTTTCAGATCAGGGGTTTTACCCAGCCCAACTGCCTCCTGTAAGGGAGAACAGAAACCCCCAACTCAGCCCACACACCCAGAAACTGCTGTGCAAAGAAAGCTGGAAATTTGGGGTGGGGACGCTGAGGCCCCTGTCACCAATCCAACGGGAAGGCCCAGCTCTTCAGGGACAGAGCCATGGCTAGAAGTGCCTGGCACCCATGTGAAAATGTGCTGCTGCGGGCTGGGGGTAAGGGGAGAATTGCCTGGTAAAGGAGATGCCAGTGGCGCACCAGAGTAGTCTCGGAGGAAGGAAGCAGCTCCCTGGGAGCAACAGTCCCGGCTGAACAAGCCTGGCCAAAGCCTGCACTTGTGAGAGAAGCTGGAAACCCTGCCTGGCCCTGGGTAGGGGACAGAGAGCAGCACTGCGCCAAAGGAGTCTCCCTCAGGCTTGTTGACACATGACTGCTTTGTGGGTCACAGATTGCAGGGCAATCAATAAAGCTTGTGTCCTGCCAGCTCAAGCACCATGCCTCCACCCCAGGCGGGCAGATGGTGGCAAACACCAGCATCACCTGGGTTCAGGCTGCACCCACCCTGCGTCTCTTCACTGAGCAAGACAGAACTCTCGCAAGACCCACCACAGAGAATCGGTGGGCATGGGATTGGGGTGGGTGTCACTCTGAGGCCGAGGCTCCTGCCCTGAGGACCCCGCCTTGGAAACACCTGTGTCCTGGAAACGGCCTTCACAACCAACCAGTAGAAACACAAATTACACAACACTGAGGTCCCACCTCACTCTGGAAAGAAGGATTGTCATCCAGAAATCAAATAATGCGTGCTGGTGGGACTGTGGGGAAAGGGAACCCTTCCACATTATCGTAACCTAGTAAAACCACCGTGGGAATCAGTATGGAGAGTCCTCAAAAAGCTAAACTAGAAACTCCACTGGACCCAGCTGTTCCCTTCTAGGTATCTTCTCGAAAGAGTTAAAGACGCATCGCACTGCGGTGACCCACGCACACTCATGTGTACAGCAGCACAGTTCCTAACAGCTGAATCCCGGAAGGGGCCTCTGTGCCCGTCAGTAAGTTCCTGGATAAAGCGAGTGTGGTGTTTACACACAACCGAGCACTCCTCTAGCATCACTAAGATAAACTCGCATCATCCATAGGAAAATAGAGGCACCTTGAGACCACGTTAAGTGAAATAAATCAGACACACAGGTTTAAATATTGCATGGCTTCTCTTACATGAAAACCCAAGATATAAATAAAGAGCCAAATAGCAGACATTTAATCGGTTGGAGAAACACTAGGGCGTGTTATGGGCACAATCAGCTCCACAAGAGGAAGGCAGTCTCTGCGTAGCGCAAACACGCACCAGTGAAGGTAAAAATTTTAAAAACGACTGAGCAGTCAGCGCTTAGAAGCCCAGGCCGTGCACCCTGCATCTGTGGTGGTGTGGATGGCAGGGCTGCCATGGACACCATCACCTTGCACGGCTTCCCTCTCCAGCCAGGCTGAGCTGGCACCCCCAGCTTCCTAAACACACGAAGGCCTGGCAGGCTTCAGGTGCCCTGGCCCCCCACGAAAGTCATCTGGAGTAGTGGCTGGTATCCCCATTATCCGCGGCTCTTTCTGCAATGCTTCAGTTTCCTACAATGGACGTTCACTATTTTAATAAAAAAGTTAGACTAGTCACCTCCACTGCAGGACACCTGGAGGACCCTGCACTCCTGGCAGAGACGACTCGGGTTTGTGGCTACGGATCCTCAGGTGACCATATTTCAGTTAAAAACAAAAACATATTTTTACACATTTTTTTTTTGGCGGTACTGGGGATCGAACTCAGGACCCTGCGCTTGCTAGGCAGGCGCTTATTCCACTGAGCTATATCCCCAGCCCAAAAAAACATATTTTTAAAAAGTACACAAAACTGCAAAGATTTAAATGCCTTGGGCACACATATTCTACAGCACACATAAGACTTCAAAAGCTGCACCTGGCACGGTGGCGCATGCCTGTAATCCCAGCACTCGAGAGGCTGAGGCAGGAGGATGGTTTCAAGCTTAAGACCAGCCTGGGCTACAAAGTGAGCTCAAGGCCAGCCTGAACTGCATAGCGAGACCGTGTCTCAAAAAGACAAAAAAAGAAAAAAATTTCAAAAAGTGAACTCAGTCTAATCCACACATGAAGATGAAACAGGGTCTCAGTAAGTCATTAAGCTGCCCAGGCTGAGCCCGAATTTGCAGTCTTCCTGCCTCAGCCTCCCGAAGTCCTGGGACGACAGGTGTGCACCACTGTACCTGGCAAGGAAGCACTTTCCAGAGACAACAGGGTCAGTCAGACCGGCGCAGGCTCCCTGGGTGTCTACTGCCTGGAGAGAAGGGAATCGGTTCCATTTGCTTCCAAGAAAAGTGCAGCCAAGCACAGCCACAGAAAGGCTGGTGGGGGCCCAGCGGGTCAGCGTAAGAAAGGCATCAGAGAAGACTTTCGGGCAGAAACCAAAGCGCCATATGGTAACTTTATATTATATAAGAGGAATGTTTGGTGGTTTGTGCTCTGCAACAGGGTTTCACTGTGTCTCCAGGCTCACCTTGAACTCTCTGGCACAAGTGATCCTCCTGCCTCAGCCTCTGGACTCACTGGAATGGCAGGTGACCTCACCTTTCTCCCACACCTGGCTTCTAGGAGGAGCTTTTGAGTAAGGATGAGACATGACCGATCTCTATAAAGTGGGCAGGGTGACGCACCTGCCCAGCCATCCAAGCCAGGTGCCTCCCCACCCTGCCTGCACAGCCCTGGCTTGGAGAGGAGGGCTGCAGTTCGGCACAGCACCCATGGAGCCAGAATCCTCCTCCTTTCCGGGCCAAGGAGCACATGTGCATCCGAGAGGCCTCAGGGTCCCAGCAGAGATGACTGCTGAGCAGAATCAGCCTCTGCTGTCCCGCCCGCTGGGGTGCTGGAGCCGGGAGGCCTGGCAGTCCACTCCTGTCCTGCTGGGGACACAGCCCTGCCCCTGAGAGCTGTTGTGCTGGCCTTAACCCCTGCCTAGCAGCAGCCCCATGGTGAAAGGCACAGAACCTGGGCACGTGTGCCATGGCACCTGTGTGGCTCTGGGTGCTGAGCCATGGCACTGGGGTTAACCAAGCCTCCATGGTGGCCATCCTGGTCAGGAGCCGGACTCACTGTCAGCTTCCTGCCTGTTCCTCTGGATTTTGCCCCTGGAGCGCCGGGATCCCCAGCTCCTTCCCCCTCTGCGGTCTCCCTGCTCTGCCCTCCACAGCCACTCGGGGATCCTGGGTGCTGTCATCTCGGGCAAGACGAAAGGGACTTGAGCAAGATGAAAGACCACACCAGGCGAGGCTCAGTGACAGATGGCCTGGCTGCAGCCTCAGGGTGGCTGTGACTCACGCCCCAAGCACCCAGCCTCCACAGTGGAAGGTGCCAAGGAGGGGACAAAGGTCACGGACAAGGTTCCAGGGTGAGGGCCAGGGCTGGGGAGGGGCCACCATAGAAAGTGCAGGACACAAACAAGGCCGGCGGCGGCAGCTACAGACAGGAACGGGGCCAGGCAGCCTCCATCAGAGCTGGCTGCTGTAGCAGCGGCCCATTACCAGCTCATCGCCAGTTCCTGGGCCTGGGGTGTACCCAGCTGTGCTCGGCGCCCATGTCAGTACCTGCGCCAGTGGCCAGCACAGAGGCCGCCCCTCCCACAGGGTAGTCCTCGAAGGGCCTGAGCCTAAAGACAGGGGCTGCGCTTGCCTCAGTCCAAGAGGCGGAAAGGATGCAGTTCAGCAGTATCCCTGGACATAATAGTCAAGGCCACCAGCTGCTGAGTGAGGACAGAGGGCTACGGAGGCCACAGCTTAGGCAGGTGGGGCAAGGGCTGGACAGACACGGCTATCAACTTCCTCATCTTCCTCCCACAGCCAGGCCCCTGCCCTGTGCCCCATGCAGCACCCCCTGCAGGGACTCGGGAGGATGGGACTAGGTGCACAGTCTCCCCAGACCAGGGTGTGGATTACAGTCCTTCACCACTCACCTGGGCCCTTCTGGGCTCGGCCGGGCCCCTGGGGCCTGGGCCCTGGTCTTGCCGGCTTCCATCTGAAGCCTCGTTAGTTACTTCCTGTCTGGTTTAACTCCTTGCATCAAACCTGTCCTGCAGGATGAGGTGTTAGCTGCAGGCAGGAACTGTTAACATGGACCCTCTGTGAGCAAGCCAGCACAGCAGGGCTCCTCTGCACAGAGCCTGAGGGGGCTGTCGTGCAGGGCTCGGGAAGGTGCCTCCCTCAAGGGCCCTCCAGCCACAGGGATTTGGGTAAGAGGCAGTCCTGCCCGGCTGAGAGCACACAGAGCGCTGGTGTTGGTCTTTCAGTCTCAAGTGCTTCCCTGCTCAGCAGGGTAAAGGAGGACACTGCCCGAGAGGGGCAAAGCCAGGGCCTGAAAGCCAGCACTTCCCGCACAGTGCCCTGACCCCGACCTCAACCCTGACCCTGGGGGTACAGTTGCCCACTGGGTCCTCACTACCTCAGCTGATTTTAGCTCAGAAAACCTAAGAGGAAACCCCAAGAGATCCAGCAACACATCCACTGGTAGGTGAATGGCTGTCCCTGGGCTTCCCCTCTGGGGTGCGAGGCCGGGGGTGCAGCAGCTACTAGGAGCCTGGGAGAAGCAGGGTGAGCAGGAAAGCTGCACCCAGGACAAGGGCGGCACCTGCACTGCCAGGTCCCCAGCTATGTGGAGAAGCCCCCTCAGGGTGCCGGCACCCGGCTTCTTGGTCCAAAGGCATCTCCCTCCCATGCGCCCTGGAGGTCCCCTCTACACCTGTTGCTTCCTGTGGTCCAGGTCAGCCTGCAGCTCCCCCATCACTGGCTTTGAGAACCTGCCCTCAACCAGTCAGTGTCTCTGAGGGCAGGGAGCCCCAGGGTCCCACTGGGGACCCAGGCAAAGCAGGCAGGGCTGAGGTGCCTACAGTCCTTTCCCGCCCATGTGGCCTCATGGTCCCCAGGAACAGTTCAGTGTCCAGGCACTAGGCAGCAGAGAAGCAGCCCTCAGTATGCCTGGGCCTGGGTCCCTAAATCCTGGCCACCTTCCCCCACAGTGCAGCCCACGTGGAGCCCGGCTGCCCTGAGCTTTTCCCAGGGGGTGACACACAGGGGGAGCTACCTGTGGGGGACACACAGCAGCACAGAGGTGGTTGCAAGGCCTGGGTGGGAGCTAGTGGTGCCCACGGGCAGGGCCAAAGTCACCTAGCCAGGCCCAAGCAGGCCCCTGTGCCCAGGATCCCAACCCCAGTCCTCAGGCTTGGCTCAGGCCCAGGCACCCTGGGGTCCCTGATACTTGTGCCCTGGCCACTCCTTCCTCGGCGGGGAGAGCCTGAAGGCAGAGAGTGATGGGGCTCCGAGGTGAGGACTGGTCAAAGTCCCCCCAGCTACCCCCGGCGTTGGTTCTGTAGGGTCCGAGTGCTACCGTGGGCCTCGGTGTGCTTTGGATGGGCCTCTCCTGCCTCTGCCCCCTCTCTCTGTCTTTCTCCTCTTCCCCCTCAGAGCCCCCTCTGTTTCCCTCTGTGGGCCCCAAGTCCACTTCCCTCTTTCTCTGTTTGTGGTTGTCCTTTCTCTTCTGTTCTTGTCTCTTGGCAGCCTCCTCTGGCTGCCTGGTGTCAGGCTTGGTCTGTCCCCAGGATCTGTCCACCTGTGACCTATCTAGGCTCTGCCCTTCCTCATCTGGTTCACACACAATGGAGACACCAAAACAGACACCCATGGGTGAGAGGAACCTGGAGCTCCAGACCTGGTGGCCGCACCCACCCAGAACAGGGGACAGAATCTGTCACAGTGTGTGCCCAGGGCAGGTATGTCCCACGCCCCATGTGCCACAGCCCTGCCCACCCCAGCCAAGTTCCTGGGGCTCCCAGGGCATCCATGAAGCCCGCCTTGTCGCCACCGCAGGAGAAACTTTGGGCTGACGTGGAACGAAGAGGGAACCCAGGATGGCAATTACCCAGCTAATTTCAGCCGTGTAGACAGGCAAATCAGATATTCTGGTTTCCTCAAAGCCCACTTCAGGGCCTGAATTAGCCACCTAATTAATTATCTGGAATAGCCTGGGACTGGCGGCATAGAACAGGGTCCCAACCAGTGCACGGCGTTGACCTGTCACATCGCGGTGACATCACCAGCCTCCTCAGAGACAGCAGCCTCCTCTTGACCAGGGCGTGAGGGGGGCAGTGGTCAGAATTCCTCCAGCCTAAGGGAGGTGCAGACATCTCCCCAGCCCTGGTGGCCCTCACTCCCCCTCTGGTATGTGCCTGGGAACCAGTCTAGCTGGGGACCATTGGGACAGATGTCTCACAGGAACTCTGGGTGCCCCAGGTGGCAGCTCTGGGGTCTGAGACCCACCCAGGACAGTGCCAAGGCACCAGACGTGAGCTGACCTGACACCTCTGTCTGACGCCTGTGCCACCAAGTGTCAGCCCTTCTGCTGTGACCTCTGCTCCTCCCCAGGAACTCAGGTCACTGTCCCCTGCCTGCTCCAGTCCTAGGCCCGGTGTTTGGCCAGGAGGATGGCCCTAGGCCAGGTAGGAACAGGGCCCCACATCCACTGGCCATCTGAGGCCACACCGGCTCATGTCCTGACACACACAGAAAAGCCTGCCTGCATCCCACAAGGCTCAGAGTCACACCCTGCTGCTCCCAGAGCCCCTTCCCCATCCTGTGTCCAGCCAGTCCTGGCTCCCAGGGACTGCGCTGTCCTCACCCAGGTGAGTCTTGGCCAAAGGTCACAGCTAGGTCTGTCCCTCCCTGTCCCATCCTGCTGCTGCCGTGGCTCCCCATCACAGTGCTGGCCAGCTTAGACATGGACGCGGGGACTCATGGGCACCTCCCCGGTCCTCTGGTCCCCAGTGCTGGCCATGCCAGGTGGGTGCCTTGCCCTCCCAGCCCTCCTACCTCCCAGGGCCTGTTTCATCACGAACTCCATGACGATGGCTTGGCTCCTCAGTGACCACTGGGCCAGACCTCACACAGGAGGAGGCAGAGTCCCTGCTGGGGAGAGCACAGGGTCAGGCCTCCCCCAGGTCCTCTGTGTCCCCTGGTCCTTCCAGGGCCTCTGCCATCAGGCCTCGGTCCTCACACCAAGCCCAAGAGGGAAAGCCCCTGCCCAGCTGGCCCTGAGAATTCCCTGCCAGCTCTAAGCTGATACTGGGGGTCTCGACTGGGGCCTCATAGAGGAGCCTCGCACCAGCCTGCAGGGAGTGGGGGCAGGGCCCAGGGCGTTTGAAGGTCGATGCTCAGAGCACAGGCTCTGGCCACTAGCCTCCTGGGTGGTCCTGGGCACATGCGGGGCAGGGGTCTGTTTACGGGGTGGGAGAGGAGAGTGGCGGGTCCCAGGCCCTTTCTGTGGCCGCTGACAGTCTCCAGTGGCCGGGCTGCGTCCCCGGGTGACTCCAGTGACCCCCGTGGACCTCAGCATAGGACTGGGGTGGAGGAGAATGCAGGGGGTAGAGGACAATAGAGGGGCCTGACCCTCGGGGCAGTAGGGGCATTAAGGGCGGGGTGCCCTGAGGGCGAGTTCGCAGGGGCCCCCTGAAAGGTCACAGCACTGCAATGCCCCTCCTGAGAAGGGTGCCAGCTGGCAGGGAAGCCCAGGCCCAGGGGACCCACTAGGCTCACAGCTGTGGGTGGGCAACCAGAGAGACCCTCTTGGGATCTTTGGGGGTGGGAGGGACCCCAGATACTGGTTGCAGGGCCTTTGCCGCAAAGCTGTTCTCTTCCAAACTTCACCCTAGCTGGGGGAGGGGACCTCAGAGGCTCTGACCAGGACCCTGCACTCTGCAGGCAAGCAGGGTATTGGGCCGGTGCCCACGGGGTGTCCTGAGCAAGGAGAGGGCTGGGGACAGGGACGGAGGGGCGCCCGAACTGAGAAGGGCGAGGGACTGCGGGGCAGCTTCAGCACCGCGCGGCGGACAGCGACAGCTCCGTTGGGTGGGCAGACGGTCGGGAAAGGGTAGTCCGGGACCCCGGGGATCTGGGTGGGCAGCGGGGGTCCCGAGTCGACCAGGGACTGGGGGCATGTAGAGGTACCCGGGGCGCTGGGGGTGCCGCAGGGATCTGAGGAGACGGGAGCTGCAGGGGGATCCGGGAGCCGGGCCGGGGGTCTGGGAAGAGGGGCCAGGGGATCGCGAGGACCGGTCACCTCGGGCAGCGGTCAGCGGCGGCGCGCGCTCGGGCTGGCGGGGTCCATGTGGCGGCTGCGGCGGCGCTGAAGGGCAGGAGGAGGGCGCGTCACTAGGAGGCGTCCGCCCCCCGCCCGCTCCGCATGACGAGGAGGGCGGGGCGGTGGCTCAGAGAGGGTGACAGCCGCCCCGCCCCCACCGCCTGCACCTGCTGCCGCTGGAGACCCCTGCGTGGCCGGCCCCTCCTGCCTCTGCCGCCAGCCAGCCTGTCCAGGCCTGCCCAGAGCTGCAGGTTCTGGCTTGGGGTCGCAGGCTGAGCCCCCAGCCAGTGCAGGATGAGGGGCAGGGACTCCTGAAGGTCACTGCGGAGGCCTGCTGGCCCCCTTCCCGCCTGATTTCCCTGCCACTGCACCACAGGCGCAGGCACCACAAGGTCAGTTCTGGCACCAACCCAGGTCCTTGTGGGACAGGCCAGGGTCGTGCGCAGATGCTAGGACTGCTGGGCTCCTGGCCAAGGGAGGCTTCTGGCCACAGGTGGACACTGCAGGACATTGCATCACTTACCACAGAGCCCTCCTGGCAAGTTGTCTGGCCTCACCCACCCTGGAGCCCAGTCATCTGTACCCAGCCTCCTCCCTGGTGAGCAGGGACCCTCCACATAGGTCAGCCAGGCTGGGAAAAGCTGCGGGGAGGTGCTGAGCCATCCCAAGAGCCTTAGCCCCAGCACTGCCCACTCCTCCCGTTGCAGGGGGCAGCCCCACAGGGGCTCCAATGGCACCTGGAGGCCCTGGGAGTATGTGAGGACCCTAAACCCGTGTGTGAGGTGGGGTCACCTGATCCCACACTGCCCAGCCTACCACCTTGAGAGCCTGATCCAGGGTGACATGATGGCCAGGGGAGGGATGTGGCCTGGGAAGGAGAGATTGTACCCTGTGATACCCCAGGTAGCCCAACACTGAACCTGGACCATCACCCCCTGTACCTTGGGCAGTTTGCTCGATCCTAGTGGTACCGGGGAAGTACACATTCCTCAGGACGGGAACATCCAGGCACTTCCGAGCTAGAGCCCAAGGCCAGTTTCACCTTCCACACCCAGGGCCAGGGGAGCCTGCACTGACCAGCGGACTCTCATAACCAGCCATGTGGCCGGAGACAAACGCTGTCTAGAAGAGAGGCCCTCCCAGCCTTAGATTCTCTCATCTCCTGCAATCTCTGCTTCCTTCCCTGCCTGTTTCTCCCTGTCTCTGTCCATCTCTCTGTCCTTGCTGTGTTTCATCTACCCGCACACACAGCTGCCCTTCTCAGCTCTTTTGTCCAGGCTGAGCTGGGGTGGGATTCAGCTCCAACCTAGTCATGATGAGGGCCTTCTGGAAGGCCTGAGGATGGCCACAAGTCTCAGTCCCACCCAGGGAGATGTCGGGATGTGGGGGAGATGAACAGAGGTGGGATGAGGGGCTGATGGCCAGTGAGCAGGTTGTGTCAAAGGTGGTGGGGTGCTGAGAGGATTTTCTGGCATCACTTCCTGCCCTTGTGGGGCTTGGCACATCTGTCACAGGACCATGTGGCCAAGGCAAGCCCCAGAAACTGCAAACTCCAAAAGGCAGTACCCGGTATGAGGCAGTACCCAGCATGGCACTAGGTGCCACCATTTCCTCAAGATTTCGTCTTTGTTTGAAAGGTAACCACACGAGAAGCAGGATGGAAGGTCACCCTTGTCCCCAGAGCTGGGTCAGGTAGAGGGGACACTTCACGGCCACGCACGCCAACACCTGCACAGTCAGCCCTGGCTGGGGGCCCTGGACATGCTGCCCTTTGTGACCATGGTATTGGGGAGAGGGATAGAGTGGCAACATCTGGAGTGCTGGGAGAGGAGGGGGTGCAGGCCGCTTGTGGACGTCGCCAAACAGGGCCACATCCCAGGTCTTGTTGCCTCCCGCACTGGCCATGAGTGGCACTCCAGGCACAGGACACAGGTGACCTGCTCAGGCCCCAGACCCGGCTCTCAGCCTCCTGGGGACCTCAGGGTGGAGAGAAACATCAGGGGTGCTATCTTGGTTATTTTTCTCTCTCGTTGCTGAGACAAAATACCTGATCCCCAAACTTAGGGAAAGAAAGTTTCATTTAGCTCACAGTTTGTGGGAGGTTTCAGTACATACTCAGCTGGCTCTAAGGCAGAGTAGCACATGGTAGAAGGCAACAGTTCATGGCAAAAGCAGCAGAAAGCCAAAAGGGAGGAGTAGAAGCAAGCCTCTTTCTCTCCCTTGTATTGTATGCAGGCTCCCTCCTGCCAGGACAAGTATGGCACTCACACCCATAATCTCAGCATTGAACTCTAGAAGCCTGCCCCATGACTGCATGAGACTTTGGGGGGACAACCGGACACAAACCCTAACAGGAGCCCAGAGCCCAAGGGCCAAAACCTACTTGTACACAGGTCACATGGCACACTCCAGGCCTGGCAGGTCTCTGATCCTTTTGTGACCTGCAGGCCCTCGAGCAACCAGGGCAGAGCCAAGTCATCCAGGAGCTAGAAGACAAGCTCTGGCTAGGGACTGAGAAGGCAGAGGTTGAGCGGACCTGATCCTCTGTGCGACCTCCCAGGGCCGCCCCCCGTATGGAAGATGGACGGCCCTATGCAGACCAGGCCCCTGGCTCTGGAGCTCTGGCTGCTGGTCACCATCCAGGGCAAGACCGCTGCCTCCATCATTTGTCCTGCCCATCTTGTGCCATCAAAGGTCAGCTGCCCCTATCTCCCGGCCTAGAGTTCCAAGACAGCCTGAAAGGCCTCAGCACACAGAAAAGCAGGGCCTGGAGTGACTGGAGTTTCAGGTGAGAGTTGAGTCCTCAACCTGGGGTGAGGTCACTCTGCTGTAGAGCTGTACTGGCACAGGCTACTGGGCCAGATAGTGCCAGGAGGACAGCACCCAGCTGCAGGAGCTCAGAGGCACAGGGGACCGCTAAGGGTGTATGGGAGAGGCACTCTAGGATGGCCTCTTGGCACCCTCTGGTCCTGAGTTCCTGCAGTCGCTCTGCAAGTCTGCCCTGTGGGAGCATGAGCCAAGGACCCAGCAGCGCATTTCCCAACAGCAAATGGCTCACCTGCCGGGGACCAGCTGTGCCCAGCCACCACCATGAAGGAGCCAGGAGCAGCACAGTGCCACTCTGGGCCCCACAGAGCCTCAGCCACAGGCAGGAAGGGTGGACTTGCCAGTTCCCTGTCTGGGCCCTGTTCGAGTCAGCCAGGCCCAGCTTTTATCCCCCGGGAGGTCATCCCAGGCCCACAGGTGGCCCCTGGCCACCATGGCTTGGCCCCAGTCTGGCCTTGCTGGTGTGGTGGAAGGACAGGCAATGTGGACATGTCACCCATGTGAGGACCCCACAGGTCATAGAAGCACAAGGCACGGAACCCCAAGTCAGACCCCATACCACCCTCAGACAAGGGAGAGCCTGTGGTCCAGGGACCTGGGGAGTGGGTTCCATCCAGGCCTGAAAGAAAAGACTGTCCCTCTAGCAACAGAGGTTGGCTCTGGATGTGCAGTGTCCAGATGGCAAAGTCCAAGGCAAGACAAGACTGAGGTGGGAGGGGTACTGCTGCTGGGGACAGTGACCTGGAGAGGGGACTGGGGTGGAGGTAGAGAGGCTGCAGCTTGCGATGTACTAGGTGCTACTGAGCTCAGCACCTGAGAGGTGCGGGGGCTGGGGAGGGGCTGTGCATTTCCCTGAGGGGGTGGAGGCTGGGCTGGGGATGGACTCACAGGCTGCTCCTGGGGCTGTGCTGGAGGCCCTCATTCGGGCTGAGGCTTTGGCAGCCCTTTTTTCCCTGTCCTCACTTGAGGAAACTCTTGTTGCCCCAGGCATGGGCCCCACACCTCTGAATCCAGCATTCTGGGCCTCTGCACTTCCCTTGCAGGCTCTTTCCAGCCAAGCCCTGTGAGAACCTCTTTCTACGAGAGAATCCTGGCGCCACCACAGGCTGCTCCTGTCTGACCCTGGGGAAACTTGTTCTGAAGTTCATAGTGCCAATTTAATAAAAAGTAGAATAAATACTGAACCATGGGTTTTTGAAGCACAACAACACCAACTATAAAATAGCAAAGACCCTCACATGTTCTGTGTGCCACCCTGGGCCCTGGGCGCTGTGCTGGCCTGCACCTAGGGAGGTGCTCAGGCTCGATGGGCCCAGTCATGGGGCCACCAGCACAGAAAGTAGGGTGAGTGTGCTCAGCTGATGCCATGTCCCGGGCCTGTGCCCTCAGGGTCTAGGTGACACAGGGACAGTCCCTCTGAGGCACAGACTCACAGGCTTCCCTGAGCTGTGTGGCAAGGAAAGGGGATTGCACCCTAGAGCTGTAAGGAATTTGACAGGTATGGGGGACAAAGGGATTCCATGTATGTGGGAACACTGTTCCAAGACCCTGCAGACCCCCAGGGATGGGTGAGTGGGGACGGCCAGGAGTGTCCCATGGTGGCCCAGGGCGCACAGCTCCGAGGACCAGAATCACAGCAAAGTGACTGGTGCTTTCTGCAGAACAGGGCAGTCAGAAAAGAGGACACAGTGATGAAGAGGTTCTGGGGAAACTGAGGTCAGGGCCGCAGTCACCATAACAGCAACGTCAAGAGATGCCTGTGAGAAGCTGCATCCTATGAGGATTTCTGAGTCTGCGCTGACACATGGGGCAAGTGTCCTCTCTGCCTGGGGCCCCTAAGGACAGCTGGATGCAGGTCTGACTTGCCACTGGCCGGGCAGTGAGGCCCAGGTCATCCTGCTCCTGGGGGGCCCCTGGACAGACAGTGGTGATGTGGGAGGTGCCAGGGCAGAAGACAGGGGCTTCAGGACATCACCCAAGAGAGCCCTGAAAACCAACACCCACCCCGGGCAGCACAGCAGCAGGGACAGTGCCGAAGTGCGACTCAAGCCAATGGCAGTGGGCAGGTCCTGAGGACACAGCTGGCATCACAGGGCTCACACCCCTGCCCCCCAGCCTGATCAGAAGAGCACAGTCTGGGCCACGGGGGACAGTCGGGGACAGGATGGGTGCCAGCTGCAGCCCCGGCCCCAGTCCACCGGGTGGGCCCTCAAGTCTTCCTGTGAGGCCCTGGGAAAACTTGGGGGCGTGCCCCCACACTTACATGATGCCAGGCTGGGCCATGACTGAGCAGCGCCACCTCCCAGCTGGGCACTATGGCAGTGGTCACCTTGGGCAGGGTCCCACCGCCCCCACCCACAGCCAGGGCCACCTGCCTACACGTCTGGGATACGGCTCGTAAGGGCTGAGAGTGGGCATGTTTTGGGGCCAGAGAGCAGCGTCCTCTCAGGCAATCAGGGACAGAGCTGTGAGGCTCGGATGGACACAGGGATGGAGTGAGGGGTCCGTGCGGTGCTCAGCTCCTTCCCGCTGTCCCGTTCCCTCTCCTTGAGATGTCTGCACCACCGCTGGTGTTGTGGCAAATAAAGGTCCTGGACGCCCAGTGCAACGTGAGGAAATGGCATTCCGCTTCTCCTGAGTAGGTGTCCAGGAGTGGGATTCGGTCACTTTGTTAAGTGTGCTCACTTTCAATGTTCTCTAGGAGGACGGCGCCCTTCTCACCCCTGCCCGAGGCCAAAGGCTCCACTCTCAGGCAGACATGACGGGCTAAATTAGAAGTGCTCCGGCCTCACTGCTCTGGACACTTACGCTTCCTCCCGCAGGCACCGCTGGGCTCCTCCTCCCGTGTCACCAGCCTCCTCGCCCTCTGCTCTTGGGGGAGACCGTGAAATGTGCCCTGTAGGAGCAGTGGGTGGCTTGTCCTCTGCTCAGCTGCGAGGCTCCTCTTACACACCTCAGACACTCGTCTTTGCCCGGTGTGTGAGCTGTGCACACCCTTCCTAGCCTTCACCTGCCTTGCCTCTGAACTTTCGCTTAGTAACAATGTTTGAATGCAGTGAGTCCATTTGCTGATTTATTCTGTATGTTTCTCATTTGCTTTTTGTATGTGTGTGCTGTGTGTGTAGGATGAAGTCTCCCTACACTGCCCAGGCTGGCCATGAACTCAGGGCTGAGCAACCCTGCCACAGCACCAGGGACACTTAGGACTACAGATGACACCACACCCCAGCTCAGTTCGGTCTGTGTCTCTTTCTCCCAACTGTTTGTCGTTTTTGGACTTACTTAATAAATCTTTTCGGCAACAAGCTTGCAAGGTTTTCTCTTCTTGATGATTTGTAGTTTATCATTTACAGTTTGGTATACGATGCAGTTTTGTTTCTTTTTAATATTCCTGCTTCAGCCTCCTAGGGTCCGGGGGTCACAGGCCTGCAGCAATATGCCTGATAATAATCCAGTTCATTTTTGTGTATACTGTAAGGAGATAAGAGTTTCATTTCTCTTCTGAAGGATACTCAGTTATTCAAATATTGTTTGTTGGAAAGGTTTTCTTTCCCCCATTGGTTTGCTTTAGGATTCCTATCAAAAATCAGTTGACATGTACACATCTGGGCCCACTCCTGGATTCTAGCTCACTCGTCCCACTGATCCACGCATTTGTCCTTATGCTGACGCCACCACATTCTCTATGCTTTATAGTAAGTCTCAGAGGCAAGAATTTAAGTGAGTCAAGTCCGCCCTCTTTCAAAATTTTTTCAGCTTTTCTAGGTTATGTTTCTAAGTTCAGTTTAGAATCAGCCCATTTCTATGGGAAAGTCTGCTGGAATGTATGGGAATTGCATCGAAGGCATAGGCTGGTTTGAGGGAGCTGGCATCTTAATATTCTTGACTCTTCTGGCCCATGAGCAAGCTGTCTCTCTGTGTACTTAGTTCTACTTAAATTTTACCACCAAGTTGTGTTTTGATTCTTTTTGCAGCAAGGCTTTTTATGAGTACGACTGCAGATACTTGTGAAAGCGATCTGAAAGCATTTCAGCTTTGATCCTGTTGTGTCTCATTCCCAAACATTGTCAGCTCCGATAACTGTCTTTCAAAGGGGCAGTACGTTTCATCTCAGGTATCTACTGCTTTGGTATAGAGTTTGTTATTATCATTCTTCTAATGTTAGTAGATTCTGCTGTGATGTGTCCTCTTTCATTCTTTTTGTTGTTGTTGTTGTTAGTATAGCAAAAGACAGTTGATTTGGGGGAAAAGATGAAAGCAGATAGACAGTTACTGTGAGGTGGTAAGGGACTTCCCAGCTGAAACACTGGTAATTTATATATATATTGCCTCTTTTATTTCTTGAGCAGTCTATAGATACCTATTTATTGATTGCAAAATTCAAAGTTCAGACTCACTGATTTACTCCCATTGTTGGTTTATATTCTATTTCATTGATTATCATTATTTTTTGTCTTTTTGTCTTTCTGAGACAGAGTCTCACTACGCAGTTCGGGTTAGCTTTGAATTCACTTTGTAGCCCAAGCTGGCCTGGAGCTCACAGCAATCCTCCTGCCTCAGCCTCCCCAAGTGCTGGGATTACGGCCATGCGCCACCACACCTTGCTATTCCATTGATTTATGCACTTATCTGTACTATTTTCTTCCTTCGATTTACTTTGGGTTTAATTAACTTTTTTAAAAAACTCGATATGCTCTCATTTTCTAATATAAATAACTAAAGCTATAAAATCCTAAGCATTCCTGCGTCTTCCACAGATTTTGACACATCGATGTTGATTTTCCTTTCTGATTTCTTGTGTGATCTCTATTTGACCCATGAGGTACCTTAGAAGTATGTTATTAATTTTAAAGTACTTAGGGGTGATGGTCAGACTTTTTTTCTGCAGCTGAGTTCTAATTCTGTTCTGATTAGAGAACATATTCTGTACTATTTCAATCTTTTTGAATTGAGACTCATAAAGCCTACCCTCATGAATGTTTCATACTCACCTGAAAAAGAACATGATTTTTTCATTCTTTGCTGGAATTGTCTATACACATTTGTTAGGTCAGTTTGCTGTTCAGGTTTTTATATTCTTTATATAATTTTCTGTCTACTTGTTCTATTACTTACTGCAGGAGGGGTGTAGAGGTAGCCAACTACAATTGTTGATTTATGTATTTCTCTTTAAAGCTTTGTCAGTTTGTGCTTCACATATTATAAAGTTCTGTTCTTGCGAACACACATATTTAAGATTAGGTTTCCTGATACATTTAATCTTGCAAAAAAAAATCTTGTATCATTGTGAAATGCTTCTTTCTGTCAATATTGTGTTTTAAAGTCTACTTTGTGATATTGATATGGCCACTCCAGTTTAACCATGATTAATGTTTGTATGGTACCTCACTCCTGTCTTCATATTTACAGTGCGCTCACACACACAGTAATAGCTGCGCCTTGCTCTTTACCCACTCTGAAAATCTCTTCTTTTTAGTTGATGTTCACACATTTTCACGGACATCATCTATCCTTTTGCTCTTTTTTATTTCTTCCATTTATTCCTTGTTGTTTCTTTTCCCCTTGACTTCTTTTGGATTGGGTGACTGCCTTATATTCCATAGTTTAATTCTGCTATTAGCGACTTTTTAAAATTTTCGTTTAAGGCTCAGCCAGGGTTTGTACCATTTGGCATTAACTCATCATGGCCAACCATCAGGTGATGTTCCACCTTCTGCTCAATGGAGGATGCTTGTGATATTTTACTTCTGTGTATGTCATGAACCCCATCGTACATAAAGATTATTTTAACTTTAGTAATTAATTTAAACATAAATTTTTAAAAGGAGAAAAAACCCTTTGCTTTTTACCCACATATTCTAGTTCCCGCTCTTCCTGTCCCCGTTTGCCACGGCTCCTGTCATGTGCATGCACACATTCACTGCACATGTGCACACACGCACGTCTCCACACTCAGCAACATCTTGGGACCCTGGGAAGGTTTCTGCGGCTCCCTGCTGCCTGGGCTCTGCCTCTGACCCCTGAACACAGCACACTGTCACACTCACGTTTACCCCCTTCTCTCTGCAGCCTGTTGCTCATTGTCCCGAACGGCCACTTTATGCATTTTGTTTGGTTCTGGTGGCGTGTGAAGTTGACGCCCTGTTGCTCCATCAAGTTTCAGGGTGAAGGCTGAAGTCTCTGCTGTGGGTTTCTACAGGAAGGCCACAGGCAGGTGGCCAGTGTTCACAGTGGCTATGGTAAGGGACTGGGCTGGGCCCTTCCTCGCAGTGACCCAGGTATTCCACAACCAATCAGGCATGGAGGGAACCTCTAGTTTGAAGCTCTGCATGTGGGGGCTGGCCACAGGGATTCCTCTGCTTAGCCCAGGAAAACTGAATGTGGCCAGGGTGAGGGCCCAGCAATCTGGGGAGGTGCTGAATGGGTGAGCACAACCTGACCCGAGGGAGGGAGGAGCCCTAGGAGTCAGTCTACACTGCCAGATCCCCATTCCAAGGGAGAGGGCTAGTTAGTTAAGCCTGGCCGCAGAAGCCCTGCCAGGGCTGCCCTGGGGCCCAGGGAGCTGTGTAGTATCCGGGCCTGGGTGTTGCTGGGCGGTGGGAGCATGTGAAGCCTGGGCATGGATGCAGGTGGGAAGCAGATCTGAGTGCTCGGTGGGGGGCTGGGGTGGGGCTTCGTAGTGCACCCACTGGGCAGGCTGCAAGGTCTCCCAGACAAGCTTGGCCTGGTCTTGTCTCCTCGCCATGGCAACAGGACCTTTGGAGCTGCTGGCTGGGCCTGGACCTCACTCCAGAGGCCAGACTCTCCTGGACTCAGCTTGATCACTTCTTTTGCTTTGTAGTCAGTGACCTCAGAGTAGCTGAGACCAGAGCTGTGGCCCAAGCTTCGCACTGCTCCTGAGTGCCCTCCTCCTCTTGCAGCACTAGCTGCTTGCCTGCTGCACTGGCTACTTGTATGTTCAGTGTCCTGAGCAAGCTGGGGTGGGCAAGAAGCTCTCATAAGAGGCTGATCAGTGTTTGTTGAACAAATGAACTGCATGGGTGCTGGGCCCAGCAGTGCTGCCCTCTGGCCACAGGCAGGGCAGACCCTGATGGGGTCCAGGACATTGGCCTGCACCTGCAGCTCCTGAACCACAGCCTGGTGGCTCCCCCTCACAGGTGTGACAACAGCCTGATCTGTTTCCTGAGTCCTGGGCAGGGCCTAGTGCAGTTCACGCTTAGGGAGGACAAGTCCCCAAGTCCTAGTAGGGCTGCAGTGAAGACTGGGGTTCTCACCTCAAGCCTGGGGCTCCCTCCTTCAGCCATGCACTGGGGAGACTGCCAGGGGCTCCCCCATGTGGCTCCCAGGAGTGTGTGGGATACGGAGGCAGGCAGTCCACCAGATCGCTGGCTGAAGGAGCCACTGCCTCATGGCTGTGTGCCAAGACCCCAAAGGGGCAGGGCAGGTTCCAGATAGACAGTGGGCTGGCCTCCCTTCCTCGGGGTCCCAGCGGCCCTGCCCCAAGCCGTGCTCTCAAATGCCTTCCCAAACCCTGCCTGCCCATGTGCCCAGCTCTCCTCTCCCACCCCAGGCAGGGGAGGCCCTGCCAGGGCTGTCCTAGTCCCAGGGAGCCGTGTGGCCCAGGCACCCTTCAGGGGCAGAGCTGGGTCCTGGCAGACACAGCCGTTGCCAGTCCTGTGCACAGGCTCTTGCTCCCACAGCACAGTCCTCTTTGGCGTGGCTTCCTCCACTGAGCACAGCCCTGAGATTAACCCCGCTGCTGCCAACTGTTACCACCCAGCTGGTGCCCACTGGGCCAATCCACATGAGCAGCTCTGAGCTGTGGCACTCTGTGTACCACGTGGTCGCTGGTCTTGGTAAGCACCCACGGGGGACACAGTCCTGTGCGAAGTCCAGGTTTCACTTGCAGAAGGACCACTAGCAAGCCTCTCCTGGTTCCTGGTGCAGACACCCACTGTGCACCAAATGCTCTGGACAGGCCTACGTCTGAGAACAGAGCCAGGCCATGGGGGCAGGGGGGCGGCACGGGACGGTCTGCGGCCTGGGCTGCTACACTGACACTCAGAGGGGGGCTGGGCCACGATTCACCCGCTGGCCTGCAGCCAGGACCCCCCTCTCCTACCTCCAGCACCCAGCCAGGGTCCTGATGGGCAGGATGGGGCTGTGGTCCAGCCTATCAGGAGGAGCACGGGACAGCGGCGGTGCGAGGGGAGGCCGGCCTCAGTTAACGGAGGGCCAAGCGGGACACGTGGAGGGGGCCGTGTCGAGTTAAGGCTCCCTTCCCAGGCTCCCGGGGCTCTGGGGACATCACAGTCCTGCCAGAGGGCCCTCCAGACCCCAGGACCCCAGCCCTTGCTGCAGGCCTGGGTCGGCGCTGCCCTGCACAGTACTGTGGGGCCTGCAGGGCAGGCACCTGGGCCCAGCTCATTCTGAGGTGAGTGTCTGGGGACCTATTTAGGTTGCTCATTATTCTTTAAAAGAGCCAAATGCTAAAAATAGCAGCAATGCATAACAGAGTTGCTGTTCTGGGAGCTGCAGCAGGAGTGACAGAATCAGGATGTGGCACTGGGGGCCTGCTGGGTCAGGGGCTCTAAGACTGAGGTGGCCACGCAGCCAGAGCTGCCAGGGGTATCCAGAGGGCTACAGAAACCTCCATCTTTCGAGGACACTACCGGTCTCCCTTGCAGTGTCCTTCTCCTGGCCTTGGTGACTTGGGGTCACTGAAACTGGGGTCCTGCTTATCCTGGCCACTGCCCTGATGTGAACCAGACCCCATGCTGCCCTCTAGTGGCCCAGGTCCTGACACCTCTGCAGGTCCTATGGGGGACACTGGGGTTCCCAATTATCCCCATTCTTGGGTCCCCAAGCATTTCTGGGCACAGCCTCCCCAGTTTCTGCCACAATCTCCTCTCTGCCCGCCCCCCCACCAGGCAGCTGACAGGGACCCTCAGCTCGGATTAATATACTAAGTGCGGTTAAAAAGAGACGCTTGACACAGTCACTCTGTCCTGACCAGTGTACGTATACACCCTCCTCCTGACCTCTAGGACCACACCAGTGAGGGCAGGCCTGGGCAGCAGCCCCATCCCGAGGCCACAGGGCACCTCACTGGGCACAGTCACTTACATTTTAGAGGCCACATGGTGATGCTCAGGGCTTAAACACCAGCGTGGGGCCCTTGGCAGGGTGGCAGCAGGTGGGCAGTGGTGAGGGGACATCAGGGCCACAAGCCCACACCAGTCACTGCCCCGAGGGCACAGTCCTAAAGCTGCACAGGGACCCACTGCCCACAGCCACGGCAACTGCTGCTGACGAGAGGTTTTAATCTCCTGAGCAACAAAACCCACAGGCCCAGGGCAGTCTATGGGCAGCATGATTTGGCCTTGGTGCCCAGCCTGGGGCTCAGTGACAGCCCTGAGCAACAGGGTGGGGGTGAGGGCTTGGCACGGTTTCCCAGGAAACTGTAAATGGACCAAACCCTCAGAGCCCTCTGTGGGGCCTGATACCAGGACCAGGGCCAGGAGTGAGCCTGACTGACACTGCCTGAAGACACATCTGGTGCAGCAGCTTGACGCCATCACTCTGTCCTGACCAGTGTACGTATACACCCTCCTCCTGACCCACCGCAGGGTCCTCTGGTGTTGCTACCACCAGCACTATGTGACCCTGGGCCTGTCTGCCTCTTCAGTCTCATGGCACCCCAGGGATGGACCTTAGACTGGGCCCAGGCTGCTCTGGACAGTGTCCTAGGGCAGCACCTGGGCAGCCAAAGCCCTCCCCACGCTCCTGGCTGGCTTGTTGCAGGGGACCTCTAGGACCACACCAGTGGCTTGAGGTCACTGGATGCCTCAGTGGATTCGGACCTGGCCAGCAGAACGGGTGTCCAACTCTGCAGCTCGCGGTGGGTGGGCGTTGGGTCTTGAACTTGAGGGGACAGTGAGGAGCGGCTCCCAAGAAAAGTGGGTGAGGGTGGCGGAGAGGACTCCACGCCCCAGTCCAGGCTTCCTTTTGCTTCAGCTCTGAAATGTTCCAGTGCAGCGCAGAGCTACAAGGACAGGGTCACCGAAGGTCACACTGGTGTCTGCCCCAGCTGCAGGTCAGGGTCCAGATCCAACGGTGCAGCAGGTGAGAGCAACAGGAGACGGCCTGGCACAGCCCCTGCCAGGGTGGAGACCACGGCGTCGTCAGAAAAAGTTTAATCTTGTACAACGATCATCAGACTGATTACAAAGCAGGATGGACACTGCAGCCCTGGGAGCAACAGCAGAGCACGCAGTGGACAGCGTGCCAGAGGAGACACCAGACACAAGACGAGTCACAGACTGTGACGACTGTGGGAGCAGCACAGATCAGCAGTGCTCCTCTGGACAAGGAAGAAAATGAAACAGCAAAAATCAGCTTTGGAATGTTTTCCGCCCTGCATTGCAGGAGGGTGTCTGCCCAGGACCCACACAGGATGGTGGGGAGCAGAGGATCTGAGCTGTCTGGGCTGCGTTAATGTCACACCCGGCAGCCTGGGAGCCTCCTAGGATCCCGACTCGGCCTCGGCCTCAGCCTCAGCCTCAGCCTCGTGAGCGCTTGCACAGCCACCCTCAGGGCTCAGAAGAGGGGCTTTGAGCCCTGGTTCTCAAACTCAGACCAGGCATCACTGAGCTCCATGAAGATCATCTTGGCGTACTGCTCATAGGGCTGCCCCGTTGCCTGCCAAGAAAAAGAGGGCAAGAGGTAGTGAGCGGTTGCTCTGCCCCACCTCACCCTGCCCACTGTGCCTGCTCACCTTGTCGGGGTGCACAACCAGCACTGCACGGCGGTACTGCTTCTTCACCTGCCCCGGTGTCACCAGGTCAGCCATGCTCACAGGTGTCCAGCGGTGCTCGCCATCCCACAGCACCGTGTGCAACGTAGACAGCAGCGCACGGATGTTCCTCTCCTTGCCCTCGATCCAGTCCAGGAGCTGTGGGGCACCCCACACATGCTGAGCACTGGCCTGCGGGGAACTGTCCTCCCCAGCAGCTGCCATGTGCTGGCTCTGGCGGCAGGTTTGATGGTAGCTCCTGGGTGACAGCCTGGCACCTCAGACACTGTCCCGTCCCTCTCACCTGTCACCACTCCTGCCCTGGGTCCCCAACACCAAATGGGGGTCCAAGTGGCAGCACCCTGGGCCAGCAGTGCTAGACCAGGACCCAGGGACCTGTCTGCCCAACAGCCACTGGACATGATCCCTGGCCCCTTGGCACAGCCGTCCTAGCCCACGGCTCAGGGTCCAAGGGGGCAAGTGGGTGCCCAGTAGTCTGACAGGGCTTATGCCCTGAAGAGCCGCTCACCGTGACCTAAACTTGCACACAAGGGTGCTCCTCAGACTCAGGACGGGGCACCTGACTGAGGGCCACACTGTCCCAGGTCAGGGGAGAAGCCCAGGGTGACACTGCTGCCCTGCAGGCCTTCTGTGCAAGTGGGCCCAGGAGGTGCAAGTCTGACTGTCCTGTCCAGCGTGTTCTGGGCAAAGGTCCCATGCATCGAGGTGCTAGTTCCCACACACAGACAGACCCAGCCCCAGTCTGCCCACCTTCAGCTTGAGGGGGTCTGTGTCTCGGGCAAGGTCCTGCTTCCTCATCTCTGCCATGGTTTTTGGTCCCTTCTTGTCAGACTTCGAGAACCCTTGGTTGGGCAGCAGATCTTCAAAGTCATTCTCTGAGACCTTTGGCTTTTGGGCTGGAAGAGAGCAGGAGTTTTGCAGAGACACTGGCCCCTTCCCTGTTCCACCCAGATTCCCTGCTCTGGGGCAGGACTTGGTCCTGAGGCTTCCACAGAAAAGGGCTAAGAAGAGACTGTAGCCCCAAATGGCATCTGCCAAACCTGGTACAGAAGCTGATGCTGGGAGGAGGCCTGCAGGTGGTTAGGGAAGGCGCCAGCAGGCAGGACGCCATGCTCACCACAGGCTCCGCAGTGAGCCCTGCCACCGCCCCAGGCAGGCCCTACACGCTTCCCGGACAGACTCACCAAAGCTGGGCACGCGGACCCCCCGCTCCTCTCGGTCCCCAATCACGCTGAAGTTCGTGGCATAGTTTGGCCTCGGCGGTACACAGGTTTTGGGGGGAACCTTGGGTTGGGGGGGCCATGAGGTGCCCTGGGCTGGTGGCCGACTTGTCTGCCAGGAGCTGCCTTTAGGGGAGGGGGCTGTTTTGGGAGTAAAGCCTCCAGGTGGGGGTCCAGCAGCTGGGCCTGGGGAGAAGATCATATGACACTCAGGCTGATGTCATGCAGCAGCTGTGCAGACAGATGGGGCGACTGCTGCTGGACGCTTGAGCTGGCCTGCTCCACTCACACGCATGAGGAGCACACACCAAGGCCCTGCGTCCTGTCCACAGCAGCTGGGGCCAGTATCCCCATTGCATGGAGTGGCCTTAGTCCCTCAAATGTGTATGTGATGCTTTAACTTTTGTAAAATCGTTAGGATCACTGAAGCTGAGCCTGACTCAAGCCTGAGCCCCTGCACCCAGTCTCCCCAGGGCAGCATCTGCCAACCCCAGTATACACGACTCCACTGTGTATGGGTCTGCACATTCTGCCACAGTGCAGATCCCAGTAGCACCATGGCTAACTGATATGAGCCTGTCTCTTGACAGTTCTGTCACACCAAGAACACTCTACAAACAGAATGAACACAGGGATCTCTACATCCCAAAGACAATCAGTCAGGTGTGCTTTGGTTTTGTTTTGTCTTTTTGAGACAGGGTCTCGCTATGCAGCTCAGGCTGGCCTTTAGCTCATTTTGTAGCCCAAGCTGGTCTTAAACTCACAGCAATATTCCTGCCTCAGCCTCTTGAGTGCTGGGATTACAGTGTCAGTTGTTGATAGTGAGGGGTTCTTCTTGGCACGGTAGGACACCTCGCCCATCTTGCTGCCACTAGCACAGAGAGCACTCTTTAAGAAGCCACTGCAGATTTCTCTGGGTAACTTGCAGGGCAGTGTGGTGGTTGCAGTTTAGTTTTGCAGGAAAGTGACCAAGAGTGGTTGTGTCATTTTATATTTATATCGGTGTGTGTGGGAAGTCAGCTTCCCCGGACCTCCTGGTGCTGGGTGTGGCCTCCTCAGGACCCAGGAGGCTCGACCTCTTATGCCACCTTCCGGTGCAGAGCAGTGCAGGGTGTTCTCACTGCGCCCCTGACCGTCAGATGTCCACCCTGCTTGTCCCCAAGGCAGGATGCGCCCTACTGTTGCTGGCTCGCTGGGCTCTGCAGTGGTGTCTGTCAACTTCTGCCAGTGTGTAAATTCTATCCATCTTTCCAAAGAACAAAGTTTTTTTTTAGATATTTAAAACTATTCCTTTCTTTTTGCTTGGTTTGGGTTTGTCTTGTGTTTCCTTTTCAAATTTCCCCGGTGAAAGCGCATGTTGCTAGCGAGGCACTTGTGAAGTCTCTCCCAGCACGGCTCGGCTGTACTTGGCTTCCTGTCCTTCAGTCCCCTGTCTAGCTCTGTCCATCAGGCCCCTGAGCCCCTTGTCACCTGCAAGGGCCATTCTGTCTGCAGTGAGACACGGTTCCCGTTACCCTGCTGTCACTGATCTCCAGTTCCAGCGCGGCTGTCGCAGTGGTGAGTGCGCAGTGCTCTCAGGTCTGGGGCAGGCACGCAGGCGTGGGGCAGGGACTGGTGCGGCTACCTGTGCTATGCTGGCCTGTTGCCTACCCAGCTGTGTTAGCCTCTTAGGCTTCCTGCAGAATAGGTGCCCTCGTCCCCAGAGCTCTTCTTCCTGACGACAGCCCATCACATGGGCAGAGACAGAGGCAGCGGGGAGCCCTGCTCAGGTCCCAGAGGGACACGCAGACTCAGGGAGCAGCAGTTTTACAAAAACTTCAGTATTTTAAAGAACTCCTGGGATGGGACAACTGAACAGCAGCAGAGTGAGGCTGGGAGACGAAGAGGAGGCATGGGCTGAGGCCAGCGCCAGAAACCACACTGCTGCCCAGGACTCACGGGTCGGGGAGAAGGCAAGGCCAACAGGGAACTGCAGAGCCGGGGTCTCAGGAGCCAGCACAGCCCCGAGGAGACCACCCCGCAGCCGCCAGCTGCTGCAGAGGACAGCAGCTGCCTGGCCAAACAGGACCTACATCCAGGAGACATCCCCACCTGGGGCCACCATGCCGGCCAACCGTCGGGCATGGCAGTGCACACCTACAATCCCAGCACTTGGGAGGCTGAGCAGGAAGATCGCCACGAGTTTGAGGCCAGCCTGAGCTGCATAGCAAGACCTTGTCTCAAAAAAAGCACAAAAGACACCTGGCAGCTGTAGCCACAGCCCTTAGACACCCAGGGCTCTCACCTTACCTGGGAGGGTGGAGCTGAGGTCACGGAGGTCGCCAAGGTCAGCAAATGGGTCTAGGTTCTGAGACTTGGTCTGGCTGAGGTGTGGCCCAGCAGGGGCCGGCTGAGCTCCGGGTGGGAAGAGGGGTCCTGGAGAAGGGTGGAGGGCATCAGATAGGAGAAAAATCCTTCAGGGCCCCTCAGGAATCAGCCCAAGGAGTGGGGCACAGAACCACCACCCAAATGAGCATGCCCACAGTGAATTGCTCAATGCCCATGTCACTTCGAGTACTGCTTGCTAGAATCTTTCCAAAAGTGAGTATTCTTCACGATGTACCTCAGAACAGTATGTGAGAACTCCTTAAATCACATTGTTCCTTGATGAAATATTATGCTGTCATTAAAAATGATGACTGTTCACCTAGGAGCAGTGGTGCACATCTGTAATCCCAGCACTCTGGGAGGTTGAGGCAGAAGGATCACAAATTCAAGCCCTACCTGAGTAACTCAGTCACACAACAAGATCCTGTCTCAAAATAAAAATTAAAAAGGACTGAGTATGTGGCTCCATTAAAAGATGATTTCTAGGTATGGTGGTGCACACCTGTAATCCTAACACTCAGGAGACTGAGGCAGGAGGATCACTGTGAGTTCAAGACCAGCCTTGCCTACAAAGTGAGCTCAGGGCCAGCCTTAACTGCACAGTGAGACCCTGTCTCAAAAAGTCATTAAAAAAAAAAAAAAAAAAAGATGCCAGGCATGGAGGCCCATGCCTATAATCCCAGCACTTGGGAGGCTGAGGCAGGAGGATCACTGTAAGTTCAAGGCTAACCTGGGCTACATAGCGAACTCAAGGCCAGTCTAAACTATGCAGTGAAACCCTGTCTCAAAAAAACAAAAGGCGATTATTCACAGGTAGAGAGCTTTCACAAATCAGTAAGAAAAACCAGAACTCCCTATGTGAAAAGGGAGGAAAAAAGTGAATTCTCAAAGGAAATGTAAATAACTAAAAACATATGAAATAAAAGTCAACTTGATCTATAATGAAGAAATGCTAATCAGAAGCACCAATGGCCGATGAAATTGGTGAAGCGTCTAAAATTATCATAGAAGGGCTGGGGATATACCTCAGTGGAATAAGCACCTGCCTAGCAAGCGCAGGGTCCTGAGTTCGATCCCCAGTACCGCAAAAAAATAAATAAATAAATAAAATTATCATAGAACTGCACGAGAAATGGAGGGCAGTGGCTGCTCCTGGGCAATGGGATGATCCATGGGTCCCGTTGAGATGTCACGCCAGAGAGCAGCAGGGCACAGGTGCCGGGCACAGGGCTCGTGGCACCGGAGACAGACTGGCCTTTCAGAACCGCACAGAGGTGCAGGGCAGCCCTGGACCCCAGGCAACCAAGATGGGAGCGTGGCGCTTCCAAAACATCTGCCCGCATGAGAGAAGGCTGCAGCACCCACAGCCACCAAGTATACCCTGGGACCTGTGCATAGGCAGCTCCTCTGGGAGGTGGTGTATTGTCTGGTGTGACCCAGGCTGGTGTCTTACCTTCTGAGGCTGGCCCGGGTACAGCAGCCTCGGCCCAGGTGTCCCATGCCCCGAGCAGGTCCGGGTGGCTGGACGAGGCTGTCATCTTGCTGGGCTCTGCTGGCAGGTCCCCTGGGAGAAGAGACCAAGGAAGCATGACCAGGACCTCTGCAAGCCCGCTTTCCACTGCTCACTTCCATTTCCTGTAAGCAAGAGGCCAAGCGGGCAACACAGCCTGGGGGCCCACAGGGATCTGTGCTGGGAAGTAGCTGCACTCCAGCACCCACCCTGCTGAGGCAGGACTTGGCCCTCACCAACAGCTGGTGCTTTGTGATGGACAAAGAGGCCACTGCAACAAGTGACCACAGAACTGACTACCAGGACTGCCAAGGTGCCCACCAGGCACCTCACAGGGCAATCACAAGAATGACACCTGGAACGCTGCCTGAGAGTGGCTCAGATACCCTGGTGCAGCCATGCAGAGCCCTAGGTTGCCTTCCCACTCCTGAGTCTACTTGGGGCCCACAGCATGACAGACACATGGGCGTCCTCCATCTGAACCCGAGTGCACAGCTCGGCCTGTCCTCCACTAGCCACGGGCTGCATGCCAACAGAAACAGTCGCTCAGCATGCTGAGCCCACCTGAACAAGCTGCTCCTCTGGAGGATAATCTGAGCACCCCCGCCAGGAACACACCACGAACAGCTGGGCTCCTCCCTGCCCAGGGAACCGGGCTACTGTCCAAGCTAGGGCTTGGCTTTCTTCACCCGGCACACTAGGCTTCTAGCCTCCCAGCCTCAGCTTCTTAGACTCAGTTCCAAGCCCATTCCCTACCTCCTGGCCTCTGCACCCCACAAATGCTTCAGGCAAATAGGGTGGCCTTTTATGGCCACAGTCCTGGGCCCAGAAAAAGCTTTTGGAAGGGTCAACTGGTGTCCTGACCCTGTGAGTGCCCACCAGGTGCCCTGGAGCTGGAAAGCACTGGGTGAAACAGGCAACCCCACTACACAGACAGCATGGCTCTTGGCATGCAGCCTGCTGTAAACACTCACCCAGAGGCAAGAAGGTGGCACAAGATGGTGGTGGGGCGCTGTTGGTATAAGGAAAGGCTGCTGGGGCTGCCACAGGGTCTGCATGCAAGAACTCGCCGAAGAGGTCGGGCTGGGAACAGGACTGGGAGTTGGCATTGGGAGTCAGATGGAGCGGGTCGAATGGGTCAGCTGTGGAGACAGCAGATAGGGCTGGGCAATGGCACCAGGCACCTGGGCCCTGCAAGCAAAGCCAGAGCTACCACCCCATGCCCAGAACCATGGCCACTTCTCCTGGGCCTGTGCTGTCCACATAAGGGGCTCAGATACCTGTTCTCTGACAGCAGATTGAGACACCAATCCCCTACATACCAGCAGGCAGGCAAGGAAAAGCTGGCAGCCAGGGACATGAGCTTGGTGGGTACATGTGGAAGCAAGCAGGGCCTGGCACTATGCAGCCATAGGTGGCTTCTTCAAGACAACTCCTTTGCCCAGGGGCCCAGCTGCATTCACTTGGGGAAGGGGGCATACCAGTGGCAGGGGGCGCTCCCTGTGGGGTGCTCTGTGCACTCAGAGGAGGGGCCTGGCTTGCCAGGAGCAGGGGGGCCTCACCACCCAGCAAGTCATTGGGTTGCCCCTGTGGAGCGGATTCGGGTGGCCCCAGGAGGCAGCTGAGCAGGGCAGTGTTGCTGGAGGGGGCCATGCAGGCCTGTGCAGAGGCAGCTGGTCCCGGGGCAGCCTCCAAGTGCAGCCCCAGGAGGTCAACACCGTCTTCCTGCAGCCTGGACTCCTGTGGTGAGGCTGAGGTGGCTGCATCGAGCATCAGGTCTTGCTGCTGGGCCCCTGCCACAGGGCCTGGTGGGTCTTCGTTGGCCCCAGGCTGGCTGTCTCCGCCAGCGTCTGAGGATGCCTCTTCATCTGATGCCTCACTTTCGTCTCTGTCTGTGATCTGGACAGCCTCGCTCTCCTTGGAAGACAGCCCTTCCACACCAGTCTCTGCTTCTTTCTCTTCTATAGAAAGAAAAGACAGCAGGTCAGTGGAGCCGCAGGCTAGTGTGGCTAGACAAGGGTGGGGCAGGGTGACACACGGGCTGGCCGCCTCCACTGCTGCCATGGCGGATTCAGTGCCTGTCTTGAGGCGTGGGCCTCATGCCTATGGCCTCTAGCAGGGTCCAGGCTTTGCTTCAACCCCTCCCTGAGCCCCAACTCGGGGCTCCATTGCCCTGTCTAGGGCCGTATGTGCACCTCTGTGAGCCTTGGCCAGTGAGGACACAACCAGCAGACTTCGGGAGTGTCTGGCTGAATCCCCTGGGCTGATAGTTGGCAGCAGTGGTGTGTATGTGTCCCTGGTTGTGGAGCCAGAGTGATAACTCCTAGGTGTTCGGTGGGGATCCAGTAGGGGTGGCAGCAGTGAGTCAGGGAGTGGCAGTGGGACATGACACCCCACTCAGCTGCCCTCTACTCAGCCCCAGGGCAGGCCCTGTGCAGAGGGCTTGGTCACAAACATCTCAGGAGGTCCAGAGCCAGCACAATAGCCTTGGTGGGCAGTGTTGTTATTTCAAATTTTTAAAAACACAGCAACAATTCTCAGCGAGACATCAAAACAGCCTGGCATAGGAAGACCCAGGTATCCACATTCAACTACAGATGGGGCGTGCGTGGGACCTCAGGCCTGAGTACGTGGCAGGGGGCCAAAAGGCAGACGACCCCACAAGGGGGGGCAGGGCACCCCACGCCTACCCTGCCAGTGCAGCGTGCGGAGGAAGTGGGCTGCGCCTGTGCTGCTGCTCTGCGGCGAGTCCGAGTCCGTGGGCTCCGTCTCCGGAGACTCCACCTCGGCGTCATACTGAGCCGTGGAGCCGGGCTGCCGGGGCAGCTCTGGCTTCCCTGCCAGGAAAGGGCTGGCGTTAGCCAATTGCGGCAGTACATGATCTGGGGCAAGGCCCGCAACTGAGGGCAGCTGAGGAGCCAGGCCATAGACACTCATAGCCAAGACACAGGGAAGGCAGGGTCCAGACATAATGTGGGCTGCGTGCTCACGCAGGCATGCAGACCCCTCCCTGGGGATGCTGAAGCACCTCAGATAAAACAGAAGAAACACAAACTGGAACTGTGGTGGTCTGCCTGCCAGGGGGCTCTACTATCCTGTAGAGCTGTTCTGAACTGAGGAGGCCTCTGCACTGAGCAGGGGCCACCACAAGTCAGATCCCCAAACAAAGCTTCCTCTTCCAGGAATAACAGCCCCATCAGCAAGTGGCACAAACTGAGTGCCTGTTATGGGTGGGCTCCAGCTCACCCCACCAAGACCCCAGCAGTAGCTCTGGGGTGATTCCCACCTCAGCCCCCTTTCCCTAAGCTGCAGCTGAGGAGGGAGTCCCTGCCACCTCCTACGGCCCCTGTGGCTCCAGCCTGGACCTAGCACCAGGAGCAGGGATCCAGACAGGGTGAGACATGCCCAGCTGGGGCAAGTACAGCACCCCACAGGCTCCTCCACACGGCGACAGGGGCCAGAACCAGGCCATCTGCAGGCGGGAACAGTGTGTGTGCTGCTAAGCCTTTGTGACCTTACCAAACTTAGACAGGATGTCCTGCTGCTCCTCTCGGCTGGAGAACAGGACCTTGGGGTTCAGCCCTCTCATGCTGGCACTCTCCCATGGTGGGGCCGCACGGCACGGCCTGTCCCTGGCCTCCACCTCCACCTCTAAGTTCACTTGGAACAGATCCGGGTACTTTTCCTGAATGTCGCACGCATCCAGGTCATACCTGTAGGTCCCACAGAAAGGTCAGGACTGCTTGCAAGATGCTCAGTCTCCCTTCAGCGTCCGAAGGGGCTGCTCTGAGTGGGCACGTGATCCTCCTCTGTGGGACCTGTGATGTCCCAGTAAGAGCTGGAGCAGCGAGGTTACACCCCGGCTCCCTGTCAACACGGAGGAGGATTAGGCTGGGCCCACAACCCGAGTCCACAAGAGGCCAGGTGCTCAGAAATGACTAACAGAGGACAGGACAGCTGCCATGAAGCACCACAATGCCTGTGCCAGGTGGGCGATGTCTCCGGAGAGGCGACCCAAAACAGGACTCCCTTGACCCCCAACTGTACACTTGCCATGGAAGCTCTGCTGGTTCACATTAGATGCTATGGAACCACAGGTGCAATACCCACTGAAAAGCCCCTAACTGTTACCAGGTAGCCATGACCCAAGACCTCTGGGATGGGGCTAGGAAAGGCAGGCTGTCTCAGTGCCCGCCCAGCCTGGTCCGTGGGAAACAGGTGGACAGTCAGGAGCACTGCAGGGCCTCCAACTTGCTCCCAATTGTGAGCAGGCCCTGCAGTGGAGACACTGACCACCTCACTGCACTAGCCTAACAGGCTGGTTCTGCAGCCACAGCCTTGAGTTTCCATCTGCCACCTGACAGTCACTACATGTTACGCTTAAGTTTTATATTTAAAAAACTCCAATACTTGAAACACAAAAGCGGCGATCATTTCCAACCCAGATGCCGAGGGCGCCTATGGGCTCCTCTGGGTCCCAAGTCCTGATCACCAATAGAAGGGCAGCAGTGAAGGTGCATCAGAGGGCAAAGTGGGGGCTAATCCCACCTTCCTCTCAGACACAAGAAGGTTGGTGGTGACACGTCACCCCGGCCCCTCCCTGCAGGCCAGACATGACTCCTGTGCACAGGAGACAGGACACCTTGCGACACGCCTCCTTGCTGTGACCTCTGGCCAGGGCGCTGTGGTTCTTCTAGCCCAAGCCGCTGCGAGTGGCACGGCTAGCAGAGCTGTGGCCACAGTGATAGAGGAGAGTGGGAGGGGCCAGGTGGGTTAGCTGGTGGGCCGGCAGGTGGGCCACCCGGGGTTGGAGGGCACCGGCTGCCAGGCACCGCTCCCACCCCACCTGCAGTCTGGCTGGCCCTGGAGACTACTCCTGAGCACACAAGGCAGTGAGGGAATAATGGGGGTCTGTGAGCAGGGAGTGCAGGCCCCAGGGCCTGGACCTTAGGAGCCAGCTTGTAGCCCTAGAGGTCAGGCACCAACATGGTCAGGCTCCATGAGGGCATAGACAGGCTTCTGAAACGCCTGGCTCGTTGACAAAAGATGCTTTCTGGGGTCTGACCTGGGCACTGAAACCTTTGTATCTTGATGGTCACAGGTCTCCTTGGGCCTCCTATGTCCCGGTCCCCAAGGACTGGCACAAGTATGAGACAGCACTTGACCACCAATGTTCCACCTTCCTCTCTCCAGCTTCAGCCCAGCTGCCTCTGCAGAGCAGCCCCACAGCATGAAGCTACCCAATCAAGTGGCATCTTGAGACTTCTGCACCTCCATCCCCAGTGTGGCTGAGGCCATCTCAGTGACCAAGTTCTTGCCTGCAGGATGAGTATGCCCAACACAGTGCAGTGTGGCCCCAATGTGACCTCAACACCCAGGCACTGGCAACTTAATCCCAACAGTCAGTGCCACAGGTCATGAGCTGGGGGCTCTGCCCCACAGCAGAGTGGTGTCATATGCAAATAGGCGCAGGGGCCAGCGCTGGCCCTCTCAGCTTCCCCCTGGGCGGCCAACGCCAAGTCAACCTCACCAGATGCTGGCCCTGGGGCCTCCCAAACTCTAGAGCCAGAAGGGATAGTTACCTCTTACACTGCTGCCCAGGTCCAGCCGCACACATGGGCCGCCCACAGGAGCCAAGCCTCTGGCTCTTGCTCCTGGAGGACAGGGCAGTGAAACAGAAGCCCACCTTCCCCACCTGCCTATGCTGTGCCACCACACGCTGCACACACAGTGTGCCACCCTCATGCCAAGGGACCATCACGTCTTCCTGGCCCAGCCACTGAGAGCAAATGGATGAGGGTCCTCCTGGGTCATGCTCCTGACTCTGGGCTCCCACGCAGGGATGCACAGGCTCAAGCTGTGGCCACCTCACACCTTGCCTATATCCTGCTGTTCTGCCTGCTGTCTGGGCCACGGTCAGAGCATGCGATGGCTCCTGAACTTCCTGGTGACCAATGTGGCAAGGCTTTCCAGATGCACCGGCCATTCGCACAATGTCCACACCTCACCTGTGTGCAACAGGTTGCTCTTTCTCTGTAATTCTTTGTGTGTTCTGGATGTGCCTTATGTCTGGTAAGCACACCTCTCCCAATTACTGCTGCTTGGCAACCTATTAAGTTGCCTATTGATGAAAAACGGATTTGATTTGATAACATAAACTATCAACCTTTCCTTTTACAGTTAGTTTTTCATTTAAGAGGCTTTCTGCCCAACTGCAGGTGGTGAAGACAGCCTGCACTTCTTGAAACTGTGCTGTGGAGCCTTGTTGAACTCAGATGTGTCATCAGTTTCAAGCCAGGTTTTCTGCAGGCTATGAGAAAGATTTTCCCCAAACAGGCACCTCAGGCAGCTCCCTGATGACCCGCACGCCTCCGTGTGGTCTGGAAGGTGCTTTATGTCTGGACTCCTCTGCTCTGGCTCCTGACTTGCACAGACGTCCATGAGCCCAATGCCCACACTGTGCTTGAACCCAGGGCTGTGGGGGCCAACAATTGAGAGCATGGGTGGAGCCTGCCCATGCCACACGAAGAGGGGCGCCAGCTGAGAACAACGGTGGCACTCAGCAGACAGATTCTGTCTGTGTCTGGAAGTGGGTTCCTGCTGCTCAGAAGGCCCTGCTGCAGGGTCAGCTTTCTCCTAACAAACATCTTTATATCAACTTTGAGAGCAGGGTTACTCTGGCTCTCAGTTCTGGAGGTTTCAGTCCATGGCCAATGGGTCTTGTTGCTCTGGGCCTGTGGTGGAGTAGCACATCGTGGTAGGAGCTTGCGGTACAGAAAAGCTGCTTACTATATGGCCAGAAAGGAAGAGAGAGGTAGGGAGGGGAGAAGGGAGGGTGGAGAGAGAAACGTGCTGGGTCTAACAACCTCCTTGGTGCGTGCCACGGCCTCTCACAAAGTTCCATTTTGAATTCTGCACCCACTGTCGCCAGAGTGTCCTTATAGTACGTCCTGTGGAGTAGGCCACAGTCCAGCAAGTTTCTCTTCCAGCACCTCTGGGCTGCTGGTCTTAGTTCCAGCTTTTCTGTGGTGATCCAAGCCCTATAAAACCAGTAGCTTAGTAGAGAGACACTGCTACAGCCCACAACCCCCAGTGAACTCACTTGACCGGATGGGCCTGTCCAAGCCATTCTTCAGACTGTCAGTACCCTGTCAGTCAGCTTGAAGGCAGGGATTTTGCTTACATTTCTCATAGGCCTTTCTCTGGGAAATGTATAGAAGAACTATGCTGGGGATCATCCAAGCATTAGCATAAGCAGTCCCAAAGGGATGGTGACACTGGTCCTTGCCCACAGGTCCAGAGACCATGGCAGCAGTCGCTCTTGCTTCCTGACAGCCAGTCCTCCAGCTCTGTGCTCTAGGACGGCCTCAACCACACACAGCCCTCTGTGAACAGCACATCCAGTGCCTGTGCTCACACTCCTACAGGCTTGGGCTGGGACTGGGCCTCCTTGAGGCTGTGCTGCCATTCATCAGTGTTCTGATTATGGCACCACCTCCCGCTGGGTACTGTGAAGCCCACATTCTTGGCTTGATGGGGCTGCAAAACTCACGTGAGTGGCTGGCAAGTCTGAAACCCACAATGTTGTGTCCCTGTTTACACTGTAGCCATCAGCACCCCAAATTCCATCACAAGTCTCCTCACCACCTCGGGCCTGCTTCCACAGTGCCCCAGAACCCTGGGTGCTTCCTGGAAAGGCAGTGGCTCTGCGCTGCCACCACCTCCCTTGGCTGGTCGGAGCACATATATGAGCATAGCTCTAGTTGAACAGACCTTCACTGGATGCAGAAGCCCCATACCTCTCCTCCAGGGCTGGTAAGATATTGCCCTGCCAGCAGATTGCAGTGGTCAGCCTTGTCAGTCTGTAGGTTATGACCCTGTGGAGTCTGTGACTGTGAAGTTCTCAGGTGAGGTTCTTCTCACTACACAGGCTGCAGCCTTTGCAGCACTTCTGAGTATGGCCCAGTGCATCGGTGCACAAGATTGCTGCCGACAGCAAGGGTCTGGAACCGTTCTCCCATGTCCGGGAACCACTTCCACCCATTCTCCCATGTTAGGCAGCTGTTCCTGTCCACTCTCTCTCCCCCTCCCTCTGACCTCAGACACAGCACATACCAGCCCAGCCCAGGTGTCCTGCTCTCCACAGCCTCCTCTATGCTGCAAGCTAAGAACACCTTCCTATAACTCATTACCTGCTCTGCTGCTAAACCCATCTCCTGAACTCTTCATTGCAGCTATGAAAACTTCTGCTCTAAAACTCACACCTGCCTCTCTGTGCGTTCCAGATCCGGTGAGGCTCCCCATCTTGCCCACTTTTCCTGAATATGCTATCTTGGTTAGTTTTCTGCTGCTATAACAGAACATCTGAGGCCTGAGTAATCGACAGACAACAAAGGTTTCTCCTGCTCATGGTTGTGAGACTGGGAGGATTAAGATCAGTGGCTACCTGAGGGGCACCCGGCTGCTGAGGGCTTGCAGAGTCCTGAGGCAGCCCAAGGTGTTCAGGGCAGGACAGCATCTGTGCTCCTACCCCTCCTTCTCTTGACAAGGCCACAGTCCTAGTAGAGAAGGGACCTGGCCCATGGCTGAACTGAACCTTAATCATCTCCTCAGGATAGTCCCTAACCCCTCATAGCTCAGCACAGGGAGTATGCCAGAGCACAAGGGAAGATGTTCAGGCCACAGCCACTACACTCAGTCCTGTTCACTGGCCCTACTATCTGAATCATACACAGCTTTCACCTACTCTTTTCTCCTGACCTCAGTCATTTGGTCTTTAAAGCATGCCTCCACTATGGTAGGAAAAATCACACAGCCTGGGTTAAAAAAAAAAAAAAAGGACAAGAGCAAGAGACACCCAGCAGGAGGAGCTGGTGCAGTCCCACTCCCTACAGGTGCGAGGCCCAGCCCGGTGACACTGCAAGCTCATGAGGAGAACCATCAGCCAGAGCCAAACACTCAAGCCTGGACATGTTTCTGCTGCCCGTGACCTCACTGCACCACGCCATCCCCCAGAGCAGAGCCAGCCCCTGCATCAGAGCACAACGACCATGAGTGCCACACTGCCCAAGGTCTGCTCCTCACGGCAGCTTCACATCTGTCTCTGAAGTCCAAGGGCTAGCATCTTACCTTCGACCTCAGTGCCCAGCAGAGCAGTCACACAGCTGCTGCTCAGAAAGCACATTGAAACCACATCCAGCTGTGAGTGGCTAAAGTCTCCAAAGAAATGCACGGGTCAGGCCAAAGGCAGAAGTGCAAAGTCAAAGCCAATGGGGCCCAAAGAGCCTGGGAATAGATCCCTAGGACAGGTGGGCCCTGGGTCCAGTGTGACCAGGACCCTCCTGCTTGTGGTCATGTCCATAGCCTCCTGCAGACTGACCCAGAGGATGCATTTCATCCAACCCATCCCGCACATACTTGGCGAACTTCACGGTGGTTGCATTCCGAGGCACAAACCCAGTGTGGAATTGAATCTGGAACATCTTCATGGATGCCATCTGCAAGAGATCAGGCCTGGCTAAAGAGGAGACTGGGGTTGGGGCTGAGGTCACAGAGAGTACCTGCCCACAGTATAGCTCCTGGGCCCAGGAGGGGTTTGGGGCTGGGGCTGAGGTCACAGAGAGAACCTGCCCAACAGCACTGGCCCCTGGGCCCAGGTCTTATGACTGATTCTGTGCACCCTGCAAGGCCCAAGGACATAGAGGTACCAGGTGCTGGGCATGGGGGCTAGTGTCTTGGCATGGGAGACCCACAGCCCATGCTCAGCAGCCCCCCATGGTACTGCACTAGGGAGCCCCTGGGTGTCTCAGGATACAGTCCCCTTCGCTGATACTGTGTGGTGTGCTGGGAACCGGCCCAGGGGACAGTTGCAGCTCCTCTACAGCCTGCCTAACCAAGACCTTCGAGAGCCCAGGGAGCTGGCAGCACACTTGGCTGAGTTGGCCTCACCTTGGCCTGCAGCCGCCCACCTAGGGTAGACCTGGCATGGTAAATGACAATGAGCACGTCGCCTTGAACCGTTATGCCCAAGGGGATGACTGCCTTGCCGTCCTCGATCTTAAACTCCCTAGAACAGAATGAGAAATGGCTCATGAGCCACAGCAAGAACTCAAACATCTGGAGACCTAGAGTACTGAGATCCCAGATTTCTCTCATCACCAGTGGTTACGTTTGCGACAGGGCACCCCACCCCACCCAAGGCCCCCTTCTTAGGGCTCAGGAGGTAACACGGCTTCCTGTTCCCACAAGACTCAGAGGAGTGCTGGGGGCATGTGCAGGACATCTGCACCTGCACTCACTTCATCCTGTCATACTCCTGGGAGGTGGTGGTCACGCGCTCATCGCCCACGTAGACCTCGCAGAAGGGCCTACAGCCATTCCTCTGCTTGCTGAACAGTGGCACTGGGGTCATGACCACGGCCTTCACCAGCATCGGCTTGCTGTGGGGCGTGATGGGCTCCTCTGCTACCATGTCACACACATACTCGATGTACCTGGGGGCAGACATGCGCCCAGCAATGTGTCCCTGAGGGCAGGACACACACTGGATCTTCTTTCTGACACATTTAATGCTACGTGTTACCCTTGAAGCAACAGGTTAGTGGCTTCTCCCCCAAATTCGATGCTGTGACTTTCACTCAAAGTATTTTTTGAATGCCCCTGAGACTTCCTCTTTGACTCACAAGTTATTGAGAAGGTGTTTAACCCTAAACACTTAGGCATTTTCCCAGAGGTCTGCCTGTTACTAAGTTCTAGTTTCACTCCCCGGGGCCTAAGAACACATTTGTGTATGTTTGATTCCCATTTAAGCTTGGTGGGGTTTGAGTAATGGTTCAAAATTCTTTCTTATTGCGCACTTGAAACACGCACGCTTCTGTTGGATCACCTGCTTTGTTAGGGAGCACTGACCACGGATTCTCATCTGCCTCCTCTATGGATCACAGAAAGAATGCTGAAGTCTATACTACCTTATGTTTTGCATCTCTTTGGTGACCCAGCTTCTCTGACTTTCCTTTGGGGAGCTTCTAGGGGGAATCCCATTCCTGTCTCCCATTGTCGGGGTTCCTTCTGTGGAGGGTCTGTGATGAACAGCCACAGGGTGAGGGACATCACCTTCCTGTAGGCTCCTCTGTGAGACAGCAAACTGTGGCAGCTCTGAAAATTTGAGCTGGCCCAGCTGGTGGTCAGCACAAAGCCAGGACGTGAGGTTTTTCTGCTAGATGCAAAGGAACATTCTTCATGCTGAATGGGCCTGGACATGGAGTCCATTAACAGAGAGGCTTCCCTGGGGTCACAGGTCAAGCTTCCTGAGGACCGGCAGCCAGTGGCCCCACTCTGCACACAGTACTCCGCAAGGTCAGCACTGGCCCTGTGTGGCTGCCTGCCGCAGCTGGCCGCTCCCACCATGCTGTCCGAATCTCCTTGTGCAGACATCACACTGCTGGCTCCACCTCGCCCGGCCTGACTGCTGCCATCAGCGCCACCCACTCGCGCCTGTTCTGTTTGTTTTCTTTCTGAATGTTTACCTTCTCAGGTTGTTTTTATGGCTTCATTTGTTTCTTTGGAGACATATTTATAGCAGTTAACACTTTCACCAGCTGCAGAGGACTTCAGACAAGCTGCAATCGAAATCTCTGCCCTATAGCAGCCCCTCCCCCAACAAGGCTGCGTTCAGCAGCAAAGCGGGCAATAGGACAGCTGCACAGCCAACCCCACTCAGTGTCCTGCCCTTCCTGGGTGCTGGGTCTCGGCTGCGAACGCAGGAAACTCCTACGCTTCTCCTCCAGTGTGTCTGCTCCTCTCTGGGGACTGCACACATGCACGCTCTGCCACTTGCAAGGGCCTGGCAGAGCTGGGGTCTTTGGTCCTTTGCTGAGTCTGTTGTCTCCATGTATGGCTGGTTCCACAGCTGGGCAGGGCCGCTTAATAGCTGTCCAGGGCTCTTCTCTCCACTCCCAGGTCTGTCTTCCCCTCTGACGTCACTGCTGGACCTTGCCCCTTGCCCCTTCTGTGCTAGAGCAGTGGACACAGTAGTTGCGCGAGGTTTCACCTGAAGTTCCAGAGCACTGCTCAGTCTGCCTTGCTCCTGAGGGGCAAAGGACCCGGTGGGGCCTGTGCCTCCCTCTGCCCCTCCTGGTCCGCTGTAGACACTGAACTGCCTCCGAGGGGTGCAGACACTCCCATGCTTCTACCCCCAGGCTCAACCTCACCCCCGTGTCCAGTCATGTGCGTCTCAACAGTTAGTGCCTGGTGCTCTGGGAGCTGAGGTGGCTCAAGGGCTGTTCCAAGTTGTCTGGAAGCATAACGAATGTGAAGCAGGTCTGGCTGGCTGCCACATCTCTGCCCTAAGGAGCAAGAGTCCTTGTAGTACTACATCAGCTTCTGATCCTGTGCTGCCCGCTCTCAGGAGTGACTACAGCAAGACCCAGCCCCATGGAAGGAGAAGTCTGTCTGGTCCCCAGGTCTTCATCAAGACAAAGCTCAACAAGGAAGCATTTATGCCAGGCAGTAGCTCTTCCAATCTGACAACCAAAGGTCCCTGTTGCTACAGAGCACAGGTGTGGAGGTGAGTGGGGGATGCAGCACCCTGTGAGAGGCCAGAGAGGCATTGAACCAGGCACAGTGTTAAGAAGCCACTGCCTTCACACAGCAGGGAGAGAGCCCCTCTCAGCAAGCAGGGCAAAGCACCTGTGCACATGGCATCTGATAGCAGCGCTGGTCTGGTGGGCAGGGCCACACCAGGCCCCATGGCTACAGGAAGACCGCTTCCCAGGACGTGGACAGGCATGCTGGCTATGGCCTGTTTGTACCAGTCTGCTGTGTGCTACTGAGCTGGCACCCAGAGTAGCACTGACCCAGCCCCAAGGAAATGTTGGTGAATGATGCAGCAAGAGCAGTGCCATCTTAGGCCCCCAGCCAGAGGTATCACTGTCCCTAGCCAGGATCCTTGGTACCTTTTATGGGATGGCCATATGCCTGGCGGACAGCGCTTCATGCTGAACATGTACACAGCAGCCTCGGCAGTGCTGAAAAGACGGCAGAAGCACAGGAAGGCGCAGACAACCACAGCAGACGCGGCTCTCCCATCCTAGGACAGAGGGACACAGGACTCCTTCTCACCTGCCCATACATGCATGAGACAGGGTGAAGTTCCTGCTGATACCCACAACTGTGGGCTACAGGGAGGATGCATTGCACCTCTGCAGCTTGGGGTGTGTTCAGGAACTCATACCCCAGCACCTGGTACCGTAGGACTCGTGGCCAACAAAGAACGAGGGCTCCTTATCACGGCTCAGGGCCAGGTAGCATCCCTGTCTCCATCCCTGTCTACCCTGTGCTCAGACCTGGCCCCACCAGGTGCCCGCACCTGAGTGGCTTTCACCACCACCACCCACAGCAGCACCTAAGCTGCTTACAAGAGGCCCACAGAACCCCGTCCTCTGCAGATGGAAAACCAGACGCAGGGGCTCATTTGCCTGGCTGTGGCAGAGCCAAGTGGCAGTCACATGCAACAGAGTGGCCTCTAAGCTGGTCAGTGGGTCATAACTACAGAGGCTCTGGCCCCACAAGGACAGCAATTACCTGGTGGTCCATCCTCCCAGGCCAGAACCTGCTCTTGCAAAGGCTCCCTCTGCCTGACCCCAGCTGACAACATCTCCACCCCAGTTGAGGGACCACAGGGCCACCATGCACTCACCACACAGTGTACAACGCAGACATTCCTGTGGTCTTGCCGCAGCCAGGAGTGCATGTTCTTGCAGATAGTGTACAGGCTGTGGAGGTTTGGGGCCCGCCTGGCAGCCCAGCCGCACTCAGAAACCTGTGGAGAGGTCCTGCCATGAGCTCAGGCAGCACCACATAGCTGGTACCCCTTGGCTGCCTGCCTGGTACACAGAACTCCCTGGGACCTCCAGGACATGGTAGCCTTGCCCTGGGCACCCCCCACCCCATGCAGCGCATGTGCAGGTGTCTGTCTTAGCTGTTAGCTCTCTATGACATGAGACACAACTCACTAATGATACAAAAAGAGCTACCTTTTCTGTGCCTTAGTTGAAAACACCAGGGAATGTTCTGCGCCAGGTGCTTGCTTCCCTGGGGGCTCTAAGGCAGGATGGAAGGAGGTACCCAGCTCTGGGGAGCAGAACCCTTCCCTGGCATGACACAGCCCACTTGCCCTCAAGGCTGCCCTGGCCTGCCCAGGGCTGTTTCTCCAGTCCTGAGCCCTTGCACCTCATCTGCTTGCCACAGGCTGCTAGGGCAAGATCAGGGTCAGTCCAGTGGGCAGTTAGGGGCAGACCGACTGTACTAACAGCAACAAAAAACAGCCACATTACACCAAGACAAAACCCAGGGCCACGCACCCGGTTGTGGAACTTTGAGGCCCGGTAGGTCCTGGGGGACAAGTTGTAGACAGCATAGTGGCCCGTGTGCTTGGCATCCAGAAACAACCGCACATCTTCAATGTTATTTTTGATAGCTGACTCCACGCCCTCGGCGGGGAATGACATCACTGAAACAGAGCCGTCTGTAAGCCGCCCAGGACCCCAGGGGCTCACTCTCCACCCCGCTCCTTGTCTGGCAGGAACGCCCAGCCTGACCATTAAGACCACCCATATGCGGAATCCTCCCATTCACAGACTCAGTGGAAAGCCTGAAGGTCTCCAAGCATTATGACAAGCATTCCCAGCTATGCTTTGCCTGGAGATCCAGGTTAGATGTGCACAGGCTCACTCTATAACCTCAGAGCTCCAGATGGTGCCAAAACTGGGTTGCCCACCACTTAGGCTGGACACAAGCCACGCAACTACCACCCCTCTGGGATGGTGCTCATGCCCAGCAGAGTTCCCGGCTACCTAGGAGGCTAGAGAAGAAGCACCAGGCCACCTCTGGTGGTGACCAGTCCAGGACAACAAACTGTCTTCATGCAAGGAAAGGTGCCCCCTGTAGCCAGGCTAGCAAACCTACCAGCAATCCTGGAGGTGATGTAAGATATGTCCAGATCGCCCTTTGCATAGCTGGAATCAGAGGAGAGCATATGATTATATAGAAAATACTCAGTAGCATGTCATTTCCAGCTGAGTCCAGTCCTGGAACACAGAGGCCACCCCATTGCAGGCTACACCCCGAGGCAACTGTGTGCACAGGGTGCTGCATGGTGCATGCCATGTGATGCAGGGTTTCAGTGGTCTTCCTCTGCTTCTACATGTTCTAGAGAAGCAACAGCGGGAGCTGTTTTTGAGAAAGGGTAACAAAGGTGAGGTCACCATGAACAGTGGGCATGGGTCCTGCTGGCTGAGGGCCCTGGTAGGGCACTGTGGTGGGTAGTCCAAGGGTATGGGCCCCACGCAGGTCAGAGGAGGCAGAAGGGAAGCCCCAACCCACAGGGGCATGCACATCCCTACTGGTGGCTTCTGCCAACTTAGGATGAGCCGGTTATTCCTTAAGCCAGCAACAAAACCAACAAAGTCCAGATCAACCCTAACTGCTGGTGAAACCAACAGGCTCATTCTAAACTCGGTCCTGAAAAACAGCTGTGGAGAACAGCCAGAAGCCCCTTGGAGGAAGAGGAGAAAGGCAGCCAGCTGGCAGGTGGAGCAGAGGGAGCTGCACTGCACCAGGGGTGCGGGGTAGGCTGGCCATACTCTACACTCGCCGCTGCGGACAGGCCACAAAAACAAGGGTCAGGGCTTAAGGACCAAATGCTGAAGAACTACAAAACCAGTTAGCTGAGGCCAAAGCTTCACTGAACAAGGCGACAAGTATGACAGAAGAGCAGCTAGGACCAGTGCTCCAAAACTTTAGCAGAGGAGCCACTGACCAGGACAAGGGGACACGTAAAGAGTATCAGCAAGACACAAACAAGAACACGTAGCTGAGCGCAAATCACCAGACCCAGCCACCCTGGGGAACGGCACATGGAAGGGGCCAAGCATCATGGGGTCCGCGCCCATCCCAACTCTAACGCCGCAGGTAGGCCTCAGGGGCACGGGAGGGTACACCCACTAGGTCTGCAGCCCACACTGCCAGGGAGGCACAAGGACATAGGGCAGCTCTGGGTATAGCTGGGGTGCTCAACACCACCTGGCTATACCTGGCCTCCTCTGTGGGAACAGCCAGAGCTAGAGGAGTGCACTGCTACCTCTGAGTCAACCCCACACACTGTGTGTGGAGTTCTGTTCTCAGGCAGAAGCCACGTGTGCTCACAACCGCCACACATGCACACACCCACACAGAGCCATATACACCCTCCTGTATGACACACACTCACAGACTCACATGCTCACACATGCACATACTCCTACACACATGCACTCATGTGTGACACTCGCACATATGCTCTCAGGTGCACATTCACACAACGTAGCACACATCCAAGTGCATGGTGCTTGCTCACACGTGCACATATGCAGCTATCAGAGATGTGACCACAGTGCTGAGGCTGCAGCACCTGAATGCACGGCTCCACTGTGGTGTTTCCTGAAACAGCCAAGGCCCTGAGGCAGCAGGTGGCAGCATGAATGACCAGGGCTGGTGAGAGGTCCTCAGGTACCCCTAGTTGAACTGTGCCCCAGGAGCTGGCACAGGGCTTAGACCCACTTAGCCTATGTTCCAAACCCCCAAGTGCAAGGTGGCCTGGCTCTATCACACACTTCCACATCAGAATGTGACCTCAAGTACCATGTAACCCCGTGCCCAGGCCTCCATGCTGACCATGTTGTTAACTGAGGAGAGCTATGCAGAAATGGGTGACCAAACCCCACAACCACCTTGCTGGTTTACACCAAAGAAACAGCACTAGCATGAAGGTGTCCACAAAGAGAGCAGACACTGCTGGGTGCTACGAGCCCGCACCAGCACACAGCTCCACGAACAGGGCTTCCAGTTAGGTGGTGGGCTCACGCCACATCTGCACTTGGTAGTAGGGTATGCTGGCATGTGTTGTCCTGCACTTACTTGGCCACAGACTGGATGACCTTGGAGGACGTGTCCTTAAGGTTGGTGAAGAGCCGCTCCGTCCCGCCCCGCAGGATGTCAAGGAAACCGCCATAGGGCTGATCATACTCTGCCAAGGCCAGGGCTGCAGGAGAGACAGGTCTCAGTGGATCACAGGGACACAGGGCACAGGGAAGGAGCCACACTGCCCTGGCCATGAGCTCAGAGTGGAGGCCATGGAATGGCTCCCAAACCACAGGGTCCTAGTGAGGCCTTCAGAGGCTCTGAGGGCAGACCTGCTGCTGAGGCCACTGAGGCCGTGTGCAGTTGTGAGATGTCCCAAGCCACCAGTGTGCCAGAGGGCTGACACTGTGATTCCCTCTCCCCACAACCACAGCGACACTGGCCACGTAAGGCACAGGTGGGCCCCATAGGACGTGGACCTAGGGTCCTTTATAGGGAGTGGAGAGCTGGGGAAGGACCCCAGGAGCCTGTCACAGCCCTTGAAAGGAGATGGTGGGGCCCTGCCCATGGTCAATGCAAGGCTGTTATGCTGCCCATGGTCACTACCTGTACCTACCCTGCAGCCTGCTCCTACAGCGGCCCAGACACTCAACTCAGGTCAGCTTCCCTGCGGCCCAGGTCAGGCTTTGGCAGGGTTTACTGTACGGTCTTGGGTCCAGGGCAAAAGCTGAAGACAGGTCAGCTGCACTCATCAGGCTGACCCTATCAACACCCTGGACACCAGGAGGGCCAGGGTCTTGCCTGGTGAAGCGCCCACAACTGTCCTGGGATGGATCCTGGGGGCTGGCCCTATCCTCTGTCCCTGCCCTGCCAACTGCCCTCAGCTGACTTTGGTCTAAACACTCCTTTGGATCTGGCACCACATCAAGCACCTCTGCTTATCTCAGCTGCAGTCCGGTATTGGTGGAGCCTCGAGGACCCCAGCCCTGCGGTCTGGCTCCTATGAGATGGGTGTCCACAGGATGAGGACCTGCTTTCCAGCATGTGGACAGGACGCAGACGGACACCCCAAAGAGGGCAGGCAGGTCTCACCTCCACTGTAGCTGCTGCTTAAAGGACCCCCAGGAGTAGGTGGTGCCCGGGACGGCCCTGGGTTCCCATAGCCTCCGTTCTGCTCCAGCAGCTGCAAGAGTCAGAGGCACAGTCAGTTCCCACAAGCCAGTGCTCGAGCCTACTTTGGCAGAACCCCGCTGGTGGCAGATCCTCCCCACCCCTGGGCTGCAGTCTTCTCCTCCTCCTCTTCTACCACTGCCCAGCCCACAGACCCCTGGAGCAAGAGCAGCCCACGTATGGCCCAAGGACACCAGCAGCTGGTCCGGGTGGGCCTGCCTCCTGCCTCTGCCAGCTGTGAGGTGTTCTCTGGAGAGTCAGAGGAGGGCTCAAGAGGTTCTGTAAGTGCTCCGATCAGATGCACTCATGTCCCCCATGGCCAAGTGGCACCTCCTTTCTGGACAGTGGGAAGAACGAGGCCCCAGCTCCCATACACCCATCCCAGGACATTTGCAGGTTACACAGGGTCCAAGAGTTAGAGGCCCAGAGGCCCAGTCACCCTGCATACAGAAAAGCCATTCCCCCATCTCTTGGTGCCTTCTGAAACCAACCCATTGCCCCCACGACTCACCCACCAGTCCTGATTATGTCATCCATACCATCCACTCAACAACTCCAGAGTACCTGGCACCCAGCTTCAGGGTATCCCTGCCTGGTGCCCCCAGAAGGGACTCACCAGCCTATGTCCCCATTTCCTGTCACTCCTTGACCCCCAGCCTGTGCACTCAATGCCACCTCCACAGCAACCACAACCCTGACCCCTCAGCCTCCTCCCCTGAGGACTCTATGGGAGTTCAGCACTCCCCGCTCTGTGCCCCACATCTATAGCCCTGGAAAATTTGGCTTCTAGCTTCAAAGTTAAAAGGACCCAAAATCACAGAACAAGGACCAGTGCTGCAGAGGAGGGTGGCAAACTCCATAGGTGGGACCCAAAGGAGCCCAGGAACCCACCAGGTCCCTACAACCTCACCGCTTTTCCTGAAAGGGCTCTGGGTGACACTCCCTGACCTGTCCACTCTCCCCAGCCTGTTTTGACCTGTGGGTGGAGCCTGGGAATGACCACAGCCAAGACGCTGAGCCACGGCTGCCTGCCTATGCCCAGGAACTGTGAAAAGCAAAGAAGAATCCCGCTCACTACAGCACCCAGGGCAAGACAGCATGACACAGCAGGATGGGCCCAGCCAGGACTTGAGCTTCCCCAGGCTGCAGCAAGCCCCACCACACAACAGCAGGAGCAGGAGCCCATGGGAGATCTCAGGGTGGTGTTGAGAACGCACACCCGACACCTCAAAGCAGGCATGGCTGGCAGATGATGGGCCGCACCTCCGTGATGGGCGCCTTGGGGTTCACATTCCTGGCTGCTGCAATCTCCTGCAGCTGGCGCACGGCCTCTGCAATGGACAGCCGCTCCTCGGGGTTGACCTTCAGCATGGCGCCTACAACAGAACACAGTAGCTGTGCTTGGCCCGTGCTGGACGGAGCCTAGACCCAGGCTGGACAGCACCCATGGCAAGTGGCACCTCCTTTCTGGACAGTGGGAAGAACTGTTCAGAGCTCCGCTTGCTGGCATCAGAGGCAAGGGAGGACCGAGTAAACGAGCAAGGGTAAAAGCTGGCAGTCAGCAGGGATGGCCATCCAAGGCAGACACGGAGGCACATGCCTGAAATTCCAGCATGGGAAGGCTGAGGCAGGAAAACCTCAAGTTCAAGAACAGCCTGGGCAACTAAGCAAGACTCTGTCTCAAAACAGAAAAACAGTTGGGGGGCTACAGCTCAGTGTTCCTATAGCTTCAACTTCCAGTGCTGAAAACAAAACAAGAAAACGGACCACGCAGAATATCCTAAGTTCACAGAAGGCAGAGCTACCAGAACACCACTGGACAGTCAGAACACTGGGAAGTGTGGAGTGTGACATTCAGACCTCAGCTGGACCACCCAGCAGCACACTTGAGGACTCACGGATGAGGTCGTGGAAGACGCTGTACCGTGTGTCATTTGCAGGGATCGAGTACTTCCCATTGACGATTCGCAGCTTTGCTCCATCCTCAAAAGGGTGCTGCCGGAAACACAGCAGGTACAATATGCAGCCCAGGGCCTGCGGGGAGAGCAGGAGCTTAGCCTCAGACTCCAGGGCACAGGCTGAGAGCCAGGCATAGGACAGCCCCCTGTCCTCAGGGACCCTGGAGAGCACCTGCCGCACTTCCGTCTCATCAATTTTACAAGCTGGTGGGCAGGCTGGCAAAGTGATCCGCCACACTAGAAACCTTGGTCCTTCCTCCCTCATCCAGAAAAATGACCTCTCTGGGCTATAGTGGCAAAGCTCCAAACCCTTATCTTCAGATCAAAAGGTTGCCTTCAGCCTCATGTGGTGGTACACATCTGCAATCCTAGCACCCTGGGAGGCTGAGGCAGGAGGATCACAAGTTTGAGCCCAGCTTGGGCAATTTTCTTAGTGAGATTCTATCTCAAAATAAAAAATTTTCAAAAGGGCTGGGGTTATAGCTAAGTGCAATCCCTGGATTCAATCCCCACTGCACTCTACCTCCAATTCCCTTCAAACAAACAAACAAACAAACAAACAAACAAATTTATTTATTTATTTATTTATTTATTTTTGGTTTGTTTGTTTTGTTTTGTTTTGTTTTTTGAGATAGGGTCTTGCTATGGAGTTCGGTTGGTCCTGAACTCACTATGTAGCCCAGGCTGGCTTCAAACTTTTGGTGATCCTCCTGTGTCAGCCTCCTGAGTGTTAGAATGACAGGCATGTGCCACAATGCCTGGCTTCCCTTCAAATTTAAACAGGCCACACTAAAGCACTGAGATCTGTGGGCTAGATGGCACCCACAAGGACTGTGCCACACAAGAGGCACGGCAGCTGCCAGGGGGGCGTAGCCCCAGTGACTCCCAGTGACAGCCCCAGGCAGCTCCAAGAATGAACTTCACTGGGGTATCCAGACCTGACCTCTCCCTGCCCAGAATGCCCACCTGTGTAAGTGGGGAGGGTGGGTGATTCCTGAGACACTACCCTCACCCAGCTCCAGGAGCAGCACAATAGGGAGTAGATGAAATTGTGCCAGCTATGTCCTCATGCCCAGACATGTGCTGAGGGTCACTTGCACTTTAAAGGGTCACTTGCCAAGAGGTGACAAGCTAACACATTGTGTAGGTTCTCCCCACCCTAACACAGCAGGCTCAACTCAGACCCCACACAAACATGGGTCAGGGAGTTGGGTTTGGCCCTGGGCTCAATACCCAGAATTACAGAACTAAACCAGAACGAAAGGGTGGGGTGCAGGGAGCTCCTGTGCAATGACACAAGTGGACCCGTAGGCTGGGGATCTGTATACCCATCTCTCCCTGGGCCTTTCCTCACTGCACCTTCAGGGATACCCTTTATGACAAACCAGTAGGTTAATTCAACATGTCCCTGGGGTCTGTGAGCCACTCTAGCACAGTAAGCAAAGCGAAGGAGGGGTTTGTGGGGAGCTCAGTTCATAGTTTCAAAGTCAAAGCCCAACATGACAACTGGGGACTCTTGGCTGGCAGGGGAAGGGGCTGTGCTGCACCTCAAGGGTCTAACGCTTTCTTGAGGGGACAGGGTCACACCATCTTAGCCCGAGCATGCTCTACAGTCATCACTGTGGAGCTGGCTACCTATTGCCAGTGGGAATGGAAAGCTGCTCTTGCCAATGCGACACGGCCCTGAGGGGTAGGACTCTGGGCATCAGCTGGCAGAGACCCTATGGTACAGACTTGGCCTATGCAGGCCCCCTTGGTGTGTGCTATCTCCATAAGAGCCACAGCAACACCACTAGCACTCAAATGAGTCTTCACAAGATGAAGAGCAAGGACAACAAAGGAAGGCAGGCTGAGGCAGATGGCTCCCACCAGGACACCGGCCCAGGCACCAGCAGAGCAGTGCTTAGCTCACCCAGATATCCTGTTTCTCGCCGATGGGGAAGTTGGAATACAGGTCTACAATCTCTGGTGTCCTGTACATGGGTGTGGTGTTCCTCGTGATCTGAAGGAAAACAATGTGACTATTTCATGGAAAAGCTACAGCCAAGCAGTATTTTTAGTTCTGCAATGATCCTGAGACTTTCTAAGCTCTGCTGTGGGCTGGGCAGCTCCCAGGAGGGATCTGACTCCTCAACTGAAGATAGGTATACCTCAGCCTGGAGCAGGGCTTCCCAGACAGAGAGGAGCCTGTAGATGTGTTCCTCAACCATGCCTGACAGATATCTGTGTGGAGCAGGTAGCTGCGAGCAGCTCTGCAGGTAAGTGGAGGTGATGCTGAGTGCACTTGAAGCCCCTGCACTGTGCACTGAGAATGAGGGCAGCAGTAAATTTCATGTTACGTCTGTTTTAAAAAACCCCCAGAGATCAAAGAATAAGAGGTTCAGAGCCACTTGATACGAGAACAAGCTGAAACCACTTGGCTGTTGATGTCTGCAAGAGCACAACAAGGGCCCTGGAGCCTGGTGCCAGCAGTCTCCAGATCCTAGTCCTTAGGGACACAGAGCTTGCACCCAAAGGGTCACAGGAGTCAAAAGGAGCACAGGCTGAAAGGAAAGGGGCAAGAGTGGCCTCCTCAGGCCATAGGGCACCACCTGGCCTCACCTCCTCCTCCACCATGGCTCGCTTCTGGGCACTCCAGCTATAGTCGGGGTAGTGGGAGATGGTGGTGGCACTGCCAAAGTCACACAGCTTAATGGTCCCCTGGCTGCTGAGCAACAAGTTCTCAACCTGAAAGATGCCAGAAGACAGTCCTATGGACGTTTATAACTCAGCAAAATTAACAGACAGGACCAGCAGACAGCCCCACGTCAGGGGCAGGGATACTGGCCACAGCCCCCCACACCCACTGTGTGGCAGCCAGCTCCACACTGGCAGTAGTGGTGTGGGACACACATGCATGCATGCGCATGCACGCGTGCGCGCGCGCACACACACACACACTCCTATGCAAAAGGTGGGGAAGAAGGGTCACAAAGGAGGCCAGCAAAGGCCTTTCTCCAAGCAAACTATGACTGGTCTTAAACTCTTTTTTTTCTTTTGAGACAGGGTCTCAATATATAGTACAGGTTGGTCTCAAACTCAGGGTGCTCTTCCTGTCTCCGCCTCCTGAGTGCTGGAACTACAAGTGTGTACAACGCCCAGACTGTCTTAAATTCTTTCTGATCAAAAGCAACATATTCACAACTCAGAAAAATAAAAAAGTTAAAATCACTATAAATCAAGCAAGGCCAGGCATGGTGACACACACCTGTAATCCCAGCACTAGGGATGATGAAGCAGGAGGATCACTGCGAGTTCGAGGCCAGCCTGGGCTACAAAGTGAGCTCAAGGCCAGCCTGAACTGCACATCAAGACCCTGTCTCAAAAAAAAACGGGGGGGAGGGGAGGGGACTATAAATCAAATAGGAAATCTCACTGAGATACAATGAGCCTTCAGGGAAGCCAAAAGATGAAAGAACATAGTATGTCACTTGTAACTAAAGTAAACATAACTCATGAACGAACTTTATAAAAGACAGACAAAATACCTACTGTGCAGAAAACCACAAACAACTGAGAAAAAATTTAAATACAAGGCACAAAGGGGAACACCAAGTTTCAACAGTTTCTCAGTGTCATGAAGAGGCGCAATGTCATTAGGATGTCACATTGCCCAATGGCCCCAGCACAGGGGCCCTGTACAAGCCAATTCTGGCCAAAATCTACAATCTAGGAATCATGCATGTATTTTAATGTTATGTTCCTGGGGGCAGGGGTTCAAAGGAAGATTTGCACTTCAGTTATATGAAATTGCATGGGTTCCAGTCCATAGATAGAGTTCAGCCTCATTCACTCCTTGGGCGATGGTCCTGGAGGCTGTGCTCCTCAGAGCAGGGTGTTGTGGCCCAAACCCTGCGACCAGCAGTGCCGCATCCCAGATGGCCCCTCACAGACATCTATGAACTCTGCTTCAGAGTCACAGCAATTCCAATCAATTCTCAGAAGTTTGGTAGAACTTCACAAACTGACTCAAAAACTTGATGGAGACACAAAGTCAACAGGAGGAGCCAGGCCCCTATGCCAGGCTTTGGTCACAGCATAGGTACTGGCCCAAGGATATGAACTAGTGAGCACCAGACTCACCACAAGATGCCCTGTGGAGACATGCAAAGGATGTACCACATCCCTGGGGTTGGAGGGTCTGGCCCAGATGGAGGACCCAAGTCCACATAGGCAGCAAGAAGGAACAACGTCCTCACCTCCTGAAGACTCCTACAGCATTCAAATGCACACAGTCACTAAGGCACCCTGGACGGCAGCCATAGACAGGAGCCCCCACCCCAAGAACCTGCAAACCACAAAGAAAGGACAACAGAGAAACAGGCACCAGAAGGAGACCCAAGTCCGATGATGGGAAGACACAACCTCATGGACAAGGCTCCTGCCACAGGACCCTAAGACTGCCAAGGTCCTGCCAGACCCAGGACTAGCCAGACAGGCACATGATCTCTACTCCACAGGCACAGGACAAGGTGGGGCAGAGAGTACGCCCAAAAGGGCCCTGCACTGTGTCCTCTGTACTGGAGGATGAATAGCACCACCTGGACAAACTTGCACTTGGGCTCTTTTTACTCCGTAAGAAAACACGGGCAAGCACACACATACCGCATGACCCCACCATCACAGGTGTGGAAAGACTTCCCATGCAGTGGGCCTGGCACTGTGCTTCTGGAACCTTGAAAGACACTCCTACTGCAAGTAGGAGTGCTCCACACGAAGTCCAAAATGAAAGGAGAAAGAAATTACAGAACAACTGTGAAAGAGGAGAAGAAAAGAGGCAGGATAAGGAGGAAGAGGAGAGTCTCTAAAGAAGCACAGAACAGGTAGACACTGGTCTGCAGCATGGTGAGGCATCTGGCTATCAGTCACTGCAGGTACTGTTTTCCAAATGTTTCTGAGTTTAAAAAACAAACAAATAAAAAAACAAATGTTTCCCTGAGTTTGGGGGTCCAATCATGGGGGTTGGGCTCACCATGGTATCTGAGTTCTATGCGAGGAATCACAGGCAGAACGCTCAATCAAAATCACAGAGGACAGAAGCTACCCCAACCAGAGACATATCACAGAAAACTGCTTCCGGGCCCTGGGCTGGGGGGACCAAGGGCAGAATGAGATGAGGGGAGGGGGTGTTGAAGCCAGCACTATGTAGCACTTGAGATGAAGCCCCAGGCCCTACAATCTCACAGGCACACGAAGGCCAGAGACCCAGGGGAGCAGGAGAGTGGGCAACCCTGGGCAGAACCCACCCTGGCTGAGGCAGCTGTGGCTCTGGAAGTAAGGCCAGGTGGGCACCCACGGGGAGACAAGGGGAGACAGATGCTGCCCTTACCTTGTGTCACACCCAGTCAGTTCCAGGTGAGTAACACCTGAGGCAGTCAAGGTGGATGGAGCACTGAGAGGAACTCAGGGGCTTGGTGGACCCAAAGGCAAGGGGGTGCCTCTTTGAAGGCCTGGCAGGGGTGCTCTCCCCAACCATACATTCATGAGCTGATCCCCAGGATCACGTCTGCTTTGCTGGCCAGAGAGTGCTCTAGTGATGTGAGAAACATTCCCGCTCCCAGAAATGCACACACAGCGTCTTAGAGTGAAACAGTTTAAAAAAGCTTTGGCACAAAGAATCTGCCTTGGTAAGGCATCAGGTCAAAGACAAGTTTAGTGGACACTAGATGATTCTCTCAAGTCTGGGGTCGACTAACAAGATACAACAGCAAAGCAGAGACTAGGACATGACCAGACTCCCACAGCACACACATAACCAGACTCCAGCAGCATACATAGCCTTAGAAAGCTTGCCACAGGACACATACGCAGTTCCATGAAATCAAAGTTCTAGGCCCATAAAGAAGTGGGAAAAAAGGTAAAAACTAAAGAATAAAGCATTGATGACTAAAAATACAGAACTGCTCACTGTCATTAATAATTAGGAAAAGGTGAACTCACAACATGCAGGCCCGTTACCCGGCACCCCACCACACTGCCAGGTCAACTGCAGACAGAGCCCCTGCAGGACAAGGACGGGGTGGCAGGGCCACAGCAGCCCCAAGAACATATGGGACACAGGGCAGCCCAAACACACATGCCCCAGGATGCCACACCACTGCAGCAGAAGGAAAGCTGGGCAGGAACCTGCCTCACACCACAGGAAGAGTGGGAGTACTGCCCAAGCCCAGCAGACAGAGGCGTTCACAAGGCCTCAGCCGAGGGGTGGGGGGGTAAGCCATGGAGTGACATGAGGGCACCTGTGCCCATAGTTGGCACCTTGAGGTCTCTGTGGATGATGGGCGGCTTCTGCCTGTGCATGTGCTGCACAGCTCTGCAGGTCTGGTAGAAGATCTTCAGGATGGTGTCACAGGGAAGAGGGCCTTTAGCTTCAATTTTCTTTAGAAATTCTACCAGCTGTCCTAAAAGAGACAATTAAGTTCAGTCACTCTGGGCCTAAAAAATGCCATGCCCTCCCAGCCAGGGGTGGATTCTAGTTTTGCTAGAGCAGGGCCTCACACTCACTGGCTTATCTGAAGCCACAGTTGGTGCGTGACCAGTTGGCCTGCACAGCTGGTGCTGCCTTTCCATTCCTCCACTGTGCAGGAGGTTTCGGGGCACTGGGTGGCACCACAGCCCCAGGTGTGTGACACCACAGGGGCAGCCAGTGTGTGGCAGCCCGGGAGCAGCACAAAGAGCAAGGCCCTCTAATGGAGGGTCAAGTGAGAAAAACAGTCCTCTGCAGTTCAGCAGAGAAAGATTAATGACTTGCAGCTTCACAGGGCCACAGTGATTACAGACCACCTGCCATGATGGTGACAAACACAATTCTCGAAGAGGTCACTGCCCCTCCTTAGGTACAGATGGTATCCACCTGCTAACACAGCATCTCCAACACTGTGCACACACACCAAACCTACACTGGACCTGGCACCACTCAGCTACTCTCCAGGGACCCCAGGCTAGACCACCAGGTCCACCAAGCCTAGAGCTGAGAACCTAGGCATGGGGGCTGGGATGCTGCTGGTGCCCTGTGCATGCCTACATGTGCCGGGGCTTACATGTTCTCCAGCCACCCACTATATGCAGGTCTCATAGTTCCAGCTGCAGCCCCAACCATGGTGTTGCCTGGGGCCTCTTCAATCTACATCCCACTGAGTCTTGGTTCTGTGCCTCTGTACCTGCTTTCCACAGAGCAGCCCCCAGGGACCTGCTGCCCAGCACACACTC
>PVLD010003794.1:112762-136469 GCA_004027595.1 Dinomys branickii | reverse complement strand
GGGCGGGAGGGATCGAGCTGTCTGTATTCTCGGGGCGCTAGGACCCAGCAAATCTTTCTCTCCACTCCCGGCGGCGTTTGGGGCCTTCTGCGCGGCCCGCCCGACAGGCGCGAAACGTGGGATTGCCGGGCGTCTCCGCCGCTAGCAAGCCGATCTCTGTCGGGAGTCGCCAGGGGGCTGCACCGGCTCGGGAGGCGGGAGGGACCGAGGCGGCCGCGCTCCCACTGTGCTTGGACCGAGCCCAGCTTCTTCCCCGCGGGGATCGTCCCTGGCTCCCAGCGTCTGGGGCTTTCCCACATCACGCCCTGGCAGCCTGGTCCGCCCTACCACATCTCCCCCGGCATCTCAGAGAAATACGCCCAGTTTAAACTTCCCAGCCGAGGTCCCAGCATTCACGCTCGCCAAGTCTGTCTCGAGCTGGTGGTGTTTATTAAGGAGGTTCGCTCCCTTGCTGCTCACCTGGTCGCCATCTTCCCCGGAACCTCATATTGTTTTCTTGTGATCTTTTCTAGTCTTAGATTGAAAGTTATTTTCAAAAAGTTACCATGAATTTAAGGAAAAGTTATACATATTGATTAAACTTTTAAACTATTTCAAACAAAGTACTGCTTTGAGATTTCAGAATTAACTGTTCATATAGTATTTTTCATGTACATCATGGGTTTGTAATGGTTCTTCCCCAACTTTCCACTTTCATGAGTTTTGTAATATATTCCTAAGCTATATAGTTCTTGCTCATAACCAGGTATGACTTGTGTTAAGATGTGCTTTGTATAGGGTCATTATATATTCATAATATTTCTATTTTGCTATGAATCATTTCTCTACAATTTAAATAAAGTTTATTATTTTTACTTTCAAGAACCATCTGAAGAATTCTCAAGTCATCTTGACAAAAATTTTAAGATATCAAATATAAAACAGAAGACTAGTATCAAGTATAGTATCTTTTCCATTATGCTAATAGATATTTTTATTAAATTTGAATATTTTAAAAATAGATGCTTTTCTCTCATAATCACATTGTTTTTTTCAATATGTAGAAATTGGAAAGTTTTCCTATAGCAACATTTACATGTGAATCTTCAGTATCTGTGTATTTTAGACAATTATAGTCACAACCCGTGAACAGTCAAGTGCTCCCCTGTATTTCTAGATCTCATCTACAATTATGCTGAGACAATAACACTAGTTTTGTCTGGTAAACTATGAGCAGAAATACCAAGTAACAATTTTAATGTGACTGACATCTACACTACAACTACTTCACCAATGATGTGACAATAATGACCTTGTATTAAAAGTAAAATTGATTAATTGAATGAGCCATCATCTATATAACTGAGTAATAAAGACGAAGATGACACAATATCCAGTTGTGGCCCCCTACTATTTTGTCTGTAATTTGGTATTTCCTTTATTGTTTTTGTGTTAACAAATGCAAAGACAACACTATGTAATACAGCATCCAGTGATGGATCCCTACTGTAATTCGGTATTTCCTTTATTGATTTTGTTATAACAAATACAAAGACAACATTATGTTATACAGCATCCAGTGCCAGTTCCCTACTACCTTCTCTATAAGTTGGTATTTTCTGTATTGTTTCTGTGTTATTCTGGGTTCTTTTGTCTTAAAAATAGAATTAAAAAAATAACAAAAGTACAGAATTGAAAAAATTACTGTTCCATCCCAGTCTTTTTATATGAAAGAATTTTTTCCTTTAGTCAGTGATATAACATGTTTTGTAACCACAACATAACATATATAAAATTGGTAAATTCTAAATTATCCAATGATGCAATATGTACAATTTCAATATGCGATAACCTGAAGTATATTCAAATAAATATAGCTTTTTACATTATTAAGTAATGTTTTCAGAAGCCATTTCATATAATGAAATGTTAATTGGTAGACTATTAACTGTGAAATTGGCTGCATTTAGCTGACAATATTGTGGTTCCACAAACATGAATCTTAAAATTATTATTTGCTCATTTGGCTACTTTTGAAAGTAAATGCAAAAGGCAAGAAAGACTGGAAAGCATAAGTAACTATAAATAAAGATTGCTGAAGAAGCACACATATTGCAAAATTAATGCTGAACACTCAAATTCATGGCTTGCACTCAATTCATGGCTGAATTGTCAAATTCATGGCTGTTTTTCTACTGCAAAATTAATGCTGAACACTCAAATTCATGGCTGTTTTTCTCATTTCACCTGAAAATCTGGGCATGAAATGTAAACAAAGGAAATTAGGTATTTGCAATCACCTGTGGGGAAATCTACTTTGCAGTTGTCTCTGGCATTTGTTTCACTTTGCCTAGCCCACCTCAGAGAGCTACATTAACCTGGAGAATTTACCTATGTGTAAAAATAATACAAGACGGGAGAGCACTTTTAAAATTATTTCACAGACTAGCTTTTCTTTTGAAATCCACCTTCTCAGTGCAGTATTGCTGATGAATGTCTAACCAGCATGTACCTGAGCACTGCTGGATGAGGAAATTCATCGTCTATGGAAAGGGCTTTTCTACCATTTGACAGCTTATATTTTTAAAACCTATTACTCAAAACCTAAGTTTTGCAAGTACATTGCAAGTACTATGCAAGTACATTAATTGTTTCTGCTTTCTGCACTTACATAAAACAATTTAGTTCTTCCTCATAATTACAGCAGAAATGAAATATTGTGTGTGTTCATGCCTCTCACGACATAGAAGCATATTATATCAATATATAAGCATGATTCATAATCTCATCTAGTTTTAATAAAAGGTTCCAAGCACCCAGGCTTTTCACGTACCAGCTAACAAAGGGACAAATCTGTAATGGTGATCTTCCACTAACTGCAAGTAGAACTGCCATAGCAATTGTGTTTTAGGAAATATGAAAGAATAGAATTCTCCTCTTCTTCAAACGCTATACACAGAAATGTAAACCAATGCAAAAAGTATAATAAATGAAATTTTAAAACTGAGATACAGAATTGTAAGTAGGGCAGAGTCATGAACTCATTTGTGCTTTTGGCTAAAACACATCCCTCCTCAAATCAGTTGGACACTGTTTGCGCTGTAGGGTGTTTCAACCTACTAATGATTTCGCAGCTGGCACGCACATGGCTTCAGTGTTTGTTTGCGTCCTCAATGTCAGTTATTTTTAAAAAGCTTTCTTCCAGGACCCTGAATAAATTATCTATCAAGTGCAGCAGTGCATGGCAGCATCCAAGACACAATTTGCAGTCTTGCACAGACTCTCATTATTCAGTGTAAATGAAGTCTCAAGCCATTACACATTTTTTTAAAGAAGGCATATCAGATTAAAAATGTGAACAATTTAAAGACCTCTTAGGTCGTTCTTTCAGATCATTATGTACATAGTAATAAGCCTGGAAGTAGGTTCCATCTCTCAGCAATTGTTTACTTTCACTGAAAGAGAAAAGTTGCTTTCTGTCAAACACATCATAGGAAAAGTTCAAGCAGGCTAGTTTCATTTATCCCACTGGGAAAATGCCTAGAAAATTGGCAAGAGAAAAGACAGCAGAAGCAGTGATGATAAGAAATAACATACTCTGGATTTTAGAGTTATATATTACATGTCAGTGAAATATGTAGGTTGAGTACTGAATAACTATCTGTGATTCACATTTCTGTGTGTCTGAATGTCTTCCCTCTCCCACACATGCTAAACTGTAAAGTATATATATGTGTGTGTGTGTGTGTGTGTGTGTGTGTGTGTGTATAAAGGAGACAGAAAGAGCATTTCCTTGATTTGGTTATATGAGCCTTATCAATTCTGGCGAAGTTTGCAATATTTTTTTGACAATGAGTTTATACCTATCTGCAGCCTTGCCTGCTGTGTTTACTATGAATTTTGATGATACTTTTTATAGACCTCAAAGCTATTTGATGTTGTCATACTTTTAATCCATGAACTGTGATGTGTAGCTCATCGAAAAACATTTAGTCACAAACCCACGTGGAATAAATATTATCTACAACAGCTTGATTTATCGTTAGTTTACCAATGCCATACATATATACAATGACAGAGTATAACATCTTTGTGATGTGAATGCTAAGAAAATCTTAAGTGCTCCTTTATATGTTAACCAAACATACATGGGACCTCATTCTCCATCACTCAAATATTTTAGAAACAGTTTACCTGGCAGTGTATCTGAATATGTAGAATCAAATAAAAGATATAAGGAAAGAATTCTGTTAGCTGTATTAAGTAAACTCCAAATGAAATTAAATATGTGACTATTGTGGTTATTCTTTACTATAGTTAAGTTTTATAAATGCAGAATTATTTCTTTTTAAAGTGTATATGAATTATCTGGAATGATTCTGCCATTGTGGATACTGGAAAAATATTTGTTAAATGAAGAAATGACTAAATGACAGTGATGTATACTTGAATTCTTGATTGTTCTAGCTGCAAAGACTCTGCTAGAGCCCAGCATGGTGGCACACGTCACTAATCCTAGCACTCAGGAGCATGAAGCTGGAGGATCATTGATTCCGCCCCCCCCCCCCCCCCGGTGTACATAGCAAGTTCAAGGTAACTGGACTACATAGCAAGACTCGACCTCCAAACAGACAAGGAAAGACTGGCACAGCAGGTGTTGCTTTGAAACAGAGTCACAAATAATGAGTAAGCTTCTTTGGTATTTTCAATATTATGATGACTAAATTCATAGTAAAGTATTAACACTGAAAGAAATTTAGAGAGAATTCCCTGTAAACAGTAAACTACTGGGGTATTCTCTATCCATTCTGCTCACTCTGCGATTAGAGTGCACACAAAGCTGATCTCAGGTTTCTGATCTCAGGTTTCGTGAGTATGGTATCGTCTCCTTGAGTGTGCAACTGACTTACAACTAGCCTTTCATTTGGTAAAATGTAGCAAGGTCAGCTATCAAGGCTCTGTTTCTCTCTCTCTATCTCTCTTTGTCTCTCTGTCTCTCTCTCTCTCTTTAATATTTACCGCTACCTCTTCCTCTATCATGTCTCTCTCTAGTTCTCTTTCCTTTCCACCAAGCATGGTTTTCCCTGTCCTAGGAGTGTGTTTCAACACAATTTTGCATGTAATCATGTAATGCTTTGACTCTATGGAATTAAAATAAATATGTCAAGGCTTCTGTCTTTGTCTCATGCTTTAGACAGAGATGATAAACAAGATGCCATGTGTGAGAAGATATGGAAGGTAGTTCGTAGGGCCTGGTGCCTAGCAGCTCTCCAGGATCTGACAGCTAACTGCAACCATATAAAGTGGAGCAGAAAAGGATGATTCATCCCTGATCCAGTCTAAAGGTGACTTAAAACTTGTCTGAAAGCTTGATTGGAACTGAGAGTCTCAGAGTGAGAACCACTCAGGCGGCTCAAGATTTTGAACCCACAGAGTCCATGGCCTAGAAAATGTCTTTTGTTGTCACTCACTGAATTTTGGAGTGTCTTATTACCCAGATCTCTCATATGGTATGATTCTCACTCCCATTTTATATAACAAACATAGTCTTTAATTAACATGTCTATTATAAAGAATTCATGAACACGGATATTTTTTTTAAAATCCTTTTCTTTTGGGGAGGCTTTTTGAGATAGGTTCTCAGTATGCAGTTCAGGCTGACCTTCAACTCATTTCAGAGGCCATGCTGACTTTGAACTTGCAGCAATTCTCTTGTCTCAGCCTTCCAAGTGCTGGGATTAGAGGCATGCACCACAACACTTGGCTTAAAAATCTTTATTTCTTAATTTTAGGTTGAATTGTACCACACTACTATTTTTTCTTACCTTTTGATTCCTAAGTGTTGAATACATAATAGTACCTAAGACACATCATTAATTATTTTTCTGTAACTTCAAAGACTATATATATCTAATAGGACATTCAGATAGAAAACACATTGAAAAATTGACACTATAATTATAGATTCTTTACCCTGCCAGGAAATAATGCGTAAGGTAAAGGAGATGGTATAATTGGAGAAAGTCCCATTAAGTTGTGTAAGCAAGAAAAGGTGCTTTTAGCAGACGATATTCAAACTGTGTTTAGAGAATAAGAATGAGACAGGCATGTGAAGAGCTGGAAAAGATCAAGTGGGGCAAATGCATCATACAGGGCAAACAAATCTTGACAACATTTAAGAACTAGAAAGAAAGCCAAGGCAGTAGACGGACAATAAGAAATAAGGCAAAGAATGATAAAGTGGGTGTCAGGATGTGCATATGCTTTGAGTGTACCCCTACAGGTTCATGTGCTGGAGGCTGGCTCCCAAGTGCGCCACCTATTTTGAGGCCCTCACGTAGGTTGAGCAGATGCCAGCCCATGCTCTTGAATCTCCAGAACTGTAAGCTCTGTAAACCTCTTTTCTTTAGAAGGTGTATAGCCTCAACCGTTTTGTTATAACAATAGAAAACTGACTAAGACAACGGGAGTGGTTACATGGTGACTTGTTAATGAATGAAAGGCTCACATTTTTAACACAGTTGAAAGCTATTTTAAAAAGTTATTCAGAAAAATATTGTGACTTAGCTAAACCTTTTTCTAGGGCTCAGCTAAATCTTAACAGACCGTGCCTGAGTTGTGCATTTTATCTTCTCAGGTGTATCAGTGCCTATCCATTAACAGTAAGTTGAGGTGTCTCAAAGAAATCACTAATTTCTCCTCTTCTTGCTCTCTTCCCTTTAAGAATGTTCAATTAAATATCCCGCTTATGTCAGAGGGAACGTTTAAGTCCTCTCTGGAAACTCATGTTTTCAAGTAAGCTCTTTAAAAAACCACAAGAATTTCCTAATTTTAGATTCTAGGCTGAGAGAGTACTGTGGAAGGAATCATCATAATATGAGAATCATAAAATGAAACTTAAGTGACAGACTGAGGGCTTACACTATGAGAAGTTCTGTACATGAAAAATATCAGGCAATAGCACTACAGTATAGAAAGTTCTTCATTTTAATATTATTGCTGGGACTGCTCACATCAGTTTCACGGACAGTGACAACACAATAAAATCAAAAGGAATAATATATTTGGTGTATTGACTAATAATTCTTGCTAAATAACACCACCAGCACAATGCAGGAAGATTTATTCAATAAGTTATTAGATGAGACCATGTATACTAAAATACCTGCCTGTGTCTTGGAGCTCGAATTCTCAGCCCTTTGCATGAGCTTCAGTGACTCTCTCGATATGCTTACCGTAGTCTCTGAAATTTCCTCCACATCTCACACAATTTCTTTAGAATCATTTCCTGCATCATCTTTTCTCCATTTTGCTTCCATTTAATAAAACTCCAGAAGGATGGATTCTCACTCATATTTCCTGTTTTCACTGTGTGTGGGGAAAAAAAAATCATGACTCTACTTTCTTGCCTCGATGAATTACTTCCATTACTCTATCTCTAGCTTTCCATTTCCCATGATACTTCTGCATTATTCACTGAAATCGATACTATAAATATTCTATAGCTATTCTAGCTCTCACACTTATGCCCCATCTTTCACACATACACACACATACACACTAGTCCTGTCACCAAATCCATGTCTGTTAATGGTCACAGTATTTGTTTGGTGTTAGACTTGAAACTTCCTTGATACCTTGACTATGTTGCTCCATTAGTCAGCACTTCCACTAATTGCTCATTTCTCAAAATTCACTAAGCTTTTCTTTCTGTATCCTGATTACCACAAATTTGTAATTTGTCTATCAAATTTATAATTTGGCTATCAGTTCAGTGGAATATATTGAAAAAGAATTAGCCTCATTTAGTCTCTTCTGCTTCTAGAATATTTTAACACGTTAGTACTACTGAAGCATATATTTAAACCCATGATTCTATTGACTTACAATTACTTGGCTCCTGTAATTGTCCACTGAATTCCAAACTCTGCGATGACATTGAAAACTTCCCTCCACTTGAATCATGTTTATCTTGCCAATGATTTTCCAGTTTTAACATCCTGCCTTTTCTTTACAGATGGTGTCAACTGCCTGACTTCACCACACTATGTTTACATTTCCCGCTTATGCTAATCTAAATCTATTTTACACCATTCACTATTAATCCTCTTTCCCCAGCTGGTTTCCAAACATTAATGCATGACCAATATAACTTTTTATACTGATTTTATTTATACACTCATTGAAACTCGTTTGTGATTCATTATAATGATTTAGTAAGAAATTCATTACATATCTTCTCTTGTAAGTGTATATTCTATTTAATCTTTCATCCTGGTAGATATCTAGCCATATATTTACAATGCAATTGTTCAGTCTAAGGAGATTAGCATTTTTAAATTTACAGTTAAAAATGAGGGTGAGATCTATTTTAATCTCAAGATAAGACTATTTCTGAAAACACTTTTTGATCAAATAATATGCCATCTATTAAATTAAAAGGGCAGAATATTGGCACACTTCTGAACTATGGGCTGGGAAAAATTTTGGATAAAAGAGAGTGTTGTTTTCTATGGTCTGCCTTAGTCACAGAAGAATTTTCATTTCTGTAGTCTCATGGGGAAATGAGGTTGAGAGACTTAAGGCAGGAGAAGGACAGAGGAAAACTTTGCTTCTCTGTCTGCTTCTGAGGCCTTATCATGGAAGTATCACGGGAAGTAGGAGGATCACAGTTTAAGGTCAGCACAGGTTACTTAGAGCCTGGAAAATTTGAAGATCAAAGTTTAAGGTCAGCCTAGATAACTTAGAGAGAGCATGTCTAAATAGACAATAAATCAATAAATAGGACTGTGAATGTAGCTGAGAATGCCACATTGCAGAAGCATGAGAGAGCTCTTCTAGTGTGTCCAAGAATCACATTTGTGGCTAGCTGTGTAATTTAGCAAGACCATGAAGAAGGAAGGAAGGAAGGAAGGAAGGAAGGAAGGAAGGAAGGAAGGAAGGAAGGAAGGAAGGAAGGGAGGAAGGAAGGAAGGAAGGAAGGAAGGAAGAAAAGGAAAAAAGGAAAATGGGAGAGTAAAAGAGAGGGAAGGATGCAGGTGAGCCAGCTCAAACCAAGTCTCTCTAGAAATACTACTGAGCTTGCCCACATGCTCAAGGCTCTGAGTTCAATCCATAGTACCCAAAACCCATCTATCAAAATTTTACCTATTGTTTAGGCTCTCTTTTGCTCACCTTCCCATAAGCAAACACGAATGTGCAACTTACACCTAGAGATTTCCATATTCTAGACATTCCATATGAATGCAGTTCTACAGTAGGATGTCTTTTGGAGCTGGCTTATTTGACTTAGCATAACTGGTTCCATGTCCACACACACTGCAGCATGCATTAAAATATCATTCTATTATTGAGAAAGGTTCCCTTGCACGAGTATGCTGCATTTATTTGTTCACTTATTGCTTGACGGACACTGATCTCCAGTCTGATTAGGAGTACAGGAAGAAAGTGATAGAAGGCAAAAGTATTGGTTATTTTTTTACTGTTTCTGTTTTCAATTAGGTTGCATTGAATTTCCTGTTTTATATGCACACCTCAACAGCCTTTGATGCTGGGACAACAAGAACACAACAGATGTTCCAGTCCCACCTTCAATTAGTAGTAATTATTGGAATAATTTCACATGATTGCAGAGAGATGGAAGCTGAATATATTGAGTAAGTTTCTGAAGAGTAGAGAAATAGCAGAGAGGTTCAGTATAAAAAGACAATAATTACCAACCTCCTATGCCGCTCCCTTAACGAATAACAGAGCTGTCAGCAGGCCAGCACTTTTTAGAAAGTTATTTTCAAGGAGAATAATAAAAAGAGATAGAAATGAAGTAGCAATGCAGCAATAGTAGCATGTGATACACTGAGACATCTTAAATTCCTTGCACATGAAAATATCATGTAACATGGCCACACCTACTAAATAGCTAAAATGCATTGATTCATTTTTCAAAATGCAGTGTATGACACAGTAACGGAGGCAATATAAAATTAATACTATTATGATTAATAAATATTACATCAAATAACATTAAAATACTTAAAGCAAACCCACACCTTGGCAGAAGCCTATCACTGCAGCTACTGGGGAGCTTAGGCTGGAGGATCAACGGTTATGTGAAGCTCAGTCTATGCCGACATAGTACGAGCCAGTCTTAGAACAATAAGAAAATTTAAAACGTCTTTTTTGCCACTATCCTTGTAGCTACAAACTTTCTTATGTGTAGTTCAGAAGACAAGAAAAATGTAGCCCATAGTCACACTTATTGCTGTTTTTATGTTTGCTAAATCCACTCTCATTATTCTTGTGGAAAGTGCATGCATACCTAAGCGTGACAAGCTTATCTTAAGACATACCCTTATGTAACCTAAGGACAAGATGGACTAAAAGCAAACGGAAATCATCGTCATTTTTAATATGCTGCCAAACTTAAATTCTAAAGGAAAACCACTGCTGAATTTAGGTATGCCTGTCATACCCAAGTGTATTCCTTTACTTTTATTATGGAGATTTATAAAGATATTAGCATTTCTTTTAGAAAAAAGTATTTTTCAGGAAGGCAATATTTTGAACACTTTTGTGTGCATATTTTTAAAACTGATGATATCATTGATATGTTATTGGTACATTCATACAGACGTCATTCTTGAAACCAGTACTATAAAATAGGCAAAAAATAGATAATGCCAGAATTTGTTCAAGTATTAAAGTCCTATATACTTAATATAGACTCACAGTAGTGTACATGTCCACTATAGGATTAAAGGAAGAATGTTCTTTGCAAGGTAGCAGGTCTGCTTTTTATTAAATATCACCAAACGAAGGAAAAATGATGTTTTGCATATACTGCAGGTATTGGTATTATCATTTCTTTTCTCGTAGGAATTCAGACCAGTACGCTCCAGACCACCGACGTAAAACCTATGAACCAGTCCACCAAAACAATTATTTTTATTTTAAAAAATCCTCTTGGTAAAGATGATAAAAACTTTTAATTAATAAACAGAAGACTTACTGCAAGTGCATACTGAATGTACAAACAATTGTACATAATTATTCCTATTTGGGGAGGCTTTATACTCCCTTTAAGAGCTATAAAATGCAGGAAAATACCAACAGAGTCATAATAGTCAATGTGGGATCAAAGGAAAGAAAAAAAAATACATGAGTTGTTACTGATTTAGAAACAGGCCATTATTCTTAATGTTTCACTGTAATCATAAACCTGTATATTTCAGAGCCCAAAGTATTACCTAGTAAATTACTTGTGCTTTCAACATTGTGTGCCTTAATACTTAATTAATAAACATGAAATAAGAAAATGAAATAACCATTTTAACATTAATATACTGCCAAGGATCCTTGTTCTTTTCGGCAACTATAAAATGACTCACTATAGAAAAGGGCTAAAATGTGAACCTACTACTGAAATGCAACAGCAAAGGCAGTAAATATCAAACAATTTTCAAGTACAAAACTAAATGCTAATTTTTAAAATTAAAAAAGTTTAATGCAAAAGAAGTATTTTAAACAATCACTGATATATTAAAGAATCAGAGACTAATATTGTCAATATTTTGGCATGGAATTTGAAATACATTTTTTTCATTTTATGAGTCTATCTATCTATCTATCTTATCTATGTACCATGTGTGGAATTGTGGTATATATTGGCTTATGTGTGGATTTACCTGAAATCTTTACAGATTTCCTAGTATTCTAAATTATGATTGTAGTTATGTTCCTAATTGATATGTATTTAGGCATTAATATTTTATAGTGTTTCGTATCAATTACTATTATAACAATATGTTCACAAATATATTGGAGCTAATCTTACAAATTCACTATATTCTTACAGAAATATGAATGAGACCTCATAAATTTTTGATAACATTTCAACAATACATACAAATTTTAATTTGAACCTCTGATACTAAAAATATTTGTGGTATTGGTTTTCCACAGACAAACTATTAGGAACTGTTTTGCTTTAATTAGTGAGATCACAAATCTTGTGTATTACTGTGTAGCTAATCCAATTTTATTTTAAAGTATTCATTTTGTGCAGGTTATATTGAAAATGATTTTATATTAAATAGATTAATAATATATCTAATCATATATATGTTGAAAATAATTTTTATCTTTTATTCACATTTTCTTTGCTTTTTTCCTCCTGTTCAAAAATTCTGAACTTTATATAGTCACATATATCAATATTTTTCATGGTGTTTGCACATGGGGTAATGATTACAAAGTCCTTCTCTAGGATTACATAATCACCCATAAATGTTTCACTAATTCATATGTCATAGTGAATTGTGATGCTTTTGGAATTTATTTTGATTCATTGATTAAAATCAAGAACTAATTTTCCCTTGTACAAAAATATCAGAATAATTCTTCCACTACTCACCATTGAGGCAGAGAAAAGAGTAGAAAAGATATAAATGACTGGCTCACTCTACTTTTTTCTTTTATCATAAGCAATGGCAAAACTTTTAAATATATCACCTTTGTGTTTTACACTCCAAGTGCTCTTACTGCCTTAGTGATACATTCATTTAAAATTATGCTTAACATTTGTGTACAATACAATCTGGAAAAAAATTTTATAGCAAATTAAAATTAATTTTTCAGGCTGTTTTTCCTCTAAGAACTACACTAAAACGAAGACAGTGAAACCTTGAAAGTGACAAGACTTTTGCTTTCTGCTCACATTATTCAATTACAATTAAAATTGTCCCTTTCTTGCTTTAAAATAAATTGATTGGCCTTGCTAAATTTTAGAGATGATTAAAAGAAAAGAGCTTTTAAAATAACAAGTAGTAAAAAGAAAATAAAAATTATATTCACTTCATGTTTCTCTTTCTATCTCAAAATTTGCTCTTTTGAAGACACAAATAGGGAAAAAATATGAATAAAATATAAATATTTGGTTACTGAACTAGTTCTTTGGCTAAAACAAAGCTATAGTTATATTAATGCAAGTTCAAATTAAATTACTAGTTACTACTGTTAGAAATGTTTAGAGCAAAAACTATTAAGAATCTCTACTTAAAGTTTTGAAAGAAACATATGGGAATTTTGGCCCTATGAATGACTGAATTCATAAATATCTATAGAGTTCTCACCTCCCCAAAACACTAGATTAAACTTTCAAATGTCTGCAGCAGTACATATAGTCAAAGAGCTAGGGATTTATAAAATTAACTAAAAGAAAAATATTTCAGATAATTTGTATTTGTTGGTTATTTCTTTTTTTTAGTTTTGGTCCATTTAAAATGAGAATTTCTAGAGCTGCACGTCATGGCACACACCTGTAATCCCAGCACTCAGGAGCCTAAGGTGGGGCACTGTGAGTTTAAGATCAGCCTAGGCTACATTGTCAATTCAAAGTCAGCCTGTGCTACATAACAAGAGCCTGCCTCAAACAAACAAACAAACAAACAACATTTCTAGTGCTTTGAATAGCTTTAGCTATGTGCATGGACCAACATGCAGAGAAGGTGCCCTGGACACGAGCAACATAGCTACTGTAGCCTCCTCCTATGCTCAACCTCGCCTTGCTTCAATGCACTCTGAGAAGGACGATTCATATAAATAATTGGGAAGTACTTCATCTAAATAACTGGAAAGTACTTAACAATAAAAAGAAGAGAGAAATGGGAAAGAATAATAGTGGGAAACAATGAAATTCAAATAAATTTTGCACAGAATATTTTATTTCATTACTTAAGAAACAAACTAAGTTTTACCTCCAAAGTTTATCATTAAAATTCCATCATCTTTATTGCATACAGTAATTTTAAGATTCAAGATTCTCCTACACATTTGAAACAAAAGATAAAAAATTTCAGTACAATATTTTCAAAGCATGCAGCTCTGGTGGGGAAAAAACCCCAGATGAACAAGGGTCAATGTGGTATCAGATAAAGCAGGCAGTCATAACTTTATTTCTGCATTCCATAAAACAGTTCCAAAGCAACACTATGAAAATTTAGTTAGTGTTTGATTATGCTGTGAGCTGCAAATACTGAATATAATTTCACAAGCTGTTTATTCAGACAATTTACAGTTTGTGCACTAATCTATGAAATTTTATAATCAGTTTGCATTTTTCAATCACATTAACTTTTTGAGTCTTTTCTATTTTTTAAAGTGTGCCCAGCTGTGGGAAAGCACAGCTGATGAAAAGAAGCTGCTGTGAAGTCGCTGGTCTACTCCTGAGAGGGTGAAAAGGTCCATCAGTAAAACAGAAAAACATTACTCTTATTTCCTCTGATGAAAATTCCTTCAGAGACGTACACATCCGCCTGGTTTCTTTTCTTGCAATGATCTGAACAATCGAAAACATCAATAGAGGGCACTCACAGGCTGTCTGGAAAGCCTCTTCTTCCAGGGCTTGTGACGGCGGAACCGCGCTGGGAAGGCAGATTTAGCTGGATATAGCTTTTAGCTGCGATTGTGAGGAAAATAAGAATTTAGACTGTCCTTGAGTGGAAAGATGAATTCTCAAATCTAATACTTTAAAATGTGATTCACTTTCTGCATATCAGAACTTATCCACAAATTCTATATATTCTTCCTAATACATGTGATTTTTCCCTGATTAAATAAATTTTATTTCTAGTTTCAGACCTAATTGCAGACTAGTAATCTCAAAGAAGAGAATATTTGGTTAAGCCCTGGGGATGTGTATTGATGAAGGTATGTCGGTATATGACCAAAGCTATCTACAAATACTTGAATACAGGCTCTTCCACTACATTTTACTTTTGGTTATTTTTATATACAACACAAATTTATTATAGAAAAAAACTACAGTAATAACCAAACGTTATCTAATAAGTAGCAGAGCCAATATAGGGTGCTGTTTAATCTTTTCTTGGAATGAAAAACATGGGCAAGCTTATGATTTCGCCTTGACCTGCTAAATGTGATTTCAGAAAATCTTCAGGTTCTCTTAACTAAAACAATGAAACAACTAGTTCCTATCGTGTAATTTTCTCCTGTTAACTCAAAACGTTTTTCTACTTTAAGAAGCAAATATTAACAGAAGAGGAAAGAAGGAACTTTATTATTAATTTTTATCATCATCTGCCTAAGTTTATTCCATAACTTCTAAAGAATGATTATCTACATTAAGCAACATAGAATGTTATGGATATGTTATACATATATATGTGAAAAGGGAACATTTTTATGAAGGAATAATTTAGTCTAGATCAGGCTAAGATTATGTAAAATCTTTTTTTTAAATGATTGTTACTTTTGCTTGAAGCAGGTCTGGGAATCAACAGATAAAAGCAATCTTTTACGCCAGTAGTTTACATGACTCTCAGTATTTTAAAGTAATCATTATTATGTGCTTAGATTGCTTTCATGATAGCATCTCAGGCTGCAATCATACAAAGTCATATTTTATATCAAGAAGAGCTCAAATTTTATTTATAGACAGAGACATACTAACACAATAATAAAGTTACATATGTGCAAAAGAGTGATTAATTCTCTTGGACAGCATGACCTTTCTTCATAGAGAAAGTCATGTTTGGAATTAAAGGTTAGAGGATGTGTCAGGAGATGGCTTATATACCATTGACATTCACATTCATAATGGAAGAAAGAGTTTGTATGTAATGCATACATGTGTGCTAGAAAATGGCCAGTTTAGGCAAGAGTAAGACTTGCAATTTGTAAGAAAGAGAGAGTTGATTTTGCAGTATATTGGGAAAAGACACTGAAAAATAATTACAAGACATATTTTTACAGGTTTTCCTTCCTTTCTTCTTTCCTTCTTCCTTCCTTCCTTCCTTCCTTCCTTCCTTCCTTCCTTCCTTCCTTCCTTCCTTCCTTCCTTTCTTTCTTCCTTTCTTTCTCTCTCTCTCTCTCTTTCTTTCTTTCTTTCTTTCTTTCTTTCTTTCTTTCTTTCTTTCTTTCTCTCTCTCTCTCTTTCATCTTTCTTTTGTCTTTTCTGAAAAGGTCCCACTGTGTTGTTCAAGCTGGCTTTGAACTCGCTATGTAGCCCAAGCTGGACTCAATTTATACTGATCCTCCTACTGACTACAGGTGTAGAGGACCACGTCCAGCATGATTGTTAGGTTTTATCCTGTGAATGATAAACAGTACAATATTGAGAATTGTTAGCACTTAAAGAACTAGATGTGGAACTGGTGAAATAGAATACAAGAAGATAATAAAGGTCTGTGAAAAAGCCAGTGGCAGAAATAATACCAATATATGTGGTTGTAATGCCAACTGGCAAGTAATATATTTATTTCTCAAAAATTTTTAGATATCGGATGAAATGTTCTAATCAAAAGATTAATTATCTGAGGAATGATGTAGCTTTTGAAAAATACGTGTTAATTATTGGGATTCAGAATTGTATGATGGTGACTTATAAACAGGTAAGACAGAAATGAAAACAATTTGTGTTCAATAATTATGAGAAAGTATCTGGAACGGGAGAAAGTACACTCTAGGAAAGTAAGGAAATCGCTGCAATAAATCTTTAGTCATGTATCACACAAACAATAATGTGACTCATATTTGAACCCAAGGAAGAAAATGTACATCTTAGCAGTATGAATATTTGAAAATGAAAATTTGTTTTGTTTAAACTACAAAATGTGATCTGCCTGGCCCACTCTCATATTTGGGAATCAGGTCACTCGCTTTGGTGTTGGAGGCTCTTAGCTGGAAAATCGCCGCTAGGTAGGTTTTGACTCAGTCTCAAAAATGTCACACATGGCTAAGACTAGCTTCATCTTTCTGGTTGTTACTGAAATGAATTAAGAATTTGGGGGACAGCTGTGGCAAAATGAATATATTTTGTATTGTGAAGAAGACATGCTTTTGAGGGTCAGTGATGAAATTCCATGGTATGAATGTTGCCTTAAAACTTCATGTGTTGGAAATGTAAAATCTAAATTCAGATATTAATGGTATTTTAGAGGTGGAGCAATTGGAAGGGAGTTAGGTTTAGATGAAGTCATGAGAGTGGGCTCCCCATGACCCACTACTGGTTTTACAAAACAGAACAAAAGGAAAAGAAGAAAAGCAGAGACAAACCAGCATGCTTGCTTTGTTCGCCATGTGCTGCCTTTAACCATGTCGTGTATGGCAAGGGGAGCTCCCTCACGTGATGTTCCTGTCAGGCTCTTGGAATTTCTCCCCACCCCAGAGCCAAACACACTCCTGTCTTGTATACATTGCTCAGTCTGTGGTATGAAATGACAGGAAAATGGACTAAAGCAGTCCATTTGTAGGAAACAATTTACTGTATAAGTTATTGTGCCCCAGAGGCTAGAATGGGTAAACCCTGGGAAAGGCTGTTATACGCAAAGTATCTCCAGGTGTTTCTAATCACAGATGGCTGTTCCTCCTCAGACCGATAGCGGGAGCAAAATGGGTCCAGCATGGAAATACCCACTAGTTATTAGATTTCAGAGTGCAAATGATACATACCACTTTGAGGCACATTTTATTGGCCATAGGAAGTCAAAAGTCTTACTTCTGACTTCAGAATGGGGGTTGAGGAGTGAAACCCAGTCATGTGTGAAGAAGCATAACATCTGTGACCAGTGTTGGTGATGACTACAAGGAATATCAGTGTGGACACCACGGATGAGTTAAGGAATTATCCACGACGAGGATAAAAATAGTTGATGTTTACATTCACCTTTGTTTAATGAATCAGCTGATATGATTTTCTTTTTAATTTAAGCAATTTGTACATACATGTGTAATGTAAAGTCTATTTTCTCATAGAAATACTCTAAGCATTCATTATAGTTTTGAGTATTTGCCTAAGATTTATTTTAAAAGTTATATAAATATAATATCAGATGCACAGCTGTACCACATTAAAAATCACATTAGACATCAGACATGTGCTAGCTTGTATAAATTTTACTTGTCTTATAACCTTTACAAATGTAGTTAATGGGTATAATCCAGTTTTTGTGTCTGAATTATGAACAACTTAATTTATTTATTTTAGCTGAAGGTTAAAAATTTTTAAGTATTTGGTGTATTTTGCTGTTACTTGAATAAGTCTTTACATTTCTCACCTCCATGATCTTACAGATATAACCCCATCTGCTGTACTCATTTAAAATTAAATAGAACATTTGGCATAGACAATATCTTTTGTGCAATCATTTTATCTGGAAGAACATCATTAATACTTTGCTCTATTTTCTCTCAGTGTTATCTCTTTGACAAATAAGCACAAAAAATTTACTCCTTTACCTAAAGTGTAGTAATAAAACTGAGTTATCTAGAATCAGACAAAGGCTTCTTACTCAATAAGCATTTAATGTTCATAAAAATATATTTTGTTGATAAAAGAATTGCACCTAATATGTGTATGTATATGTGCATGTGCATAAATGTACCTGCATGTATATAAACTCTGGCATTATATATGTATATTTAGTATTATACTTTATTTTTAAATTTTTATTTATTTTTATTATTTTAAAAGTAAAAAAACGAAAACATATTAACAGACACAAAGTAGCATAAGAATAATACAATCAAAACTGATCTACAGACAAGGTGACGGAATCAGCAATGGCTGTTGCTTTGCAAATTGATAACCTCGAAGTGTATATTCAGGAACAAAGATACCGACATCCAAAATTGATCAATCAATTAATCATCAACTGTTCCTTACTGTGAAGTGACCTAGTTCAGTAGTACAACTATGTAAGATATGCTGTACGTACATACTTACTTTCTTACATTTTTTTCCTGTCTTCCCTTTCCCTTTCTTTCACATACACATACAGACATACAAGATTGATCGAATAACCAGTCATCAACTATTCCTTAGCATTAAATGACATAATACAATAGAAGAACCATGTTAGCCATCCTGCACATATGTATCTACATATGTACATACATACATTTTTGCCTCTTTCTTTTCTCCTTTCCCTTGTCCCATCTGTTCTTTGCTTTTGAACAGATTTCCTTCATGTCTCTTAGTTTATATTCCCACCCTCAGGTTCTTACACCAGTGACACAATACGTTGCCTGCTCATGTACCACTGATTTATTTCACTTATGAGTATGGTTTCCAATTTTGACCATTTGCAAACAAAGTCCCCCAAACTGTCTTTCTTTATAGCTGAATAATATTCCATTATATAAAAATGCCACAGTTTTTTAATCCATTGTTCTGTGCGTGGACACTTGGGTTGCTTCCACAGTTTAGCTATTACAAATTGCGCTGCTATAAACATGGGTGCACATATATCAGAGTGATACGATGTTTTCAGATCTTCTGGGAATATACCCAGAAGTGGAATAGCTGGTTTGAATGGAACCTCTAGACCTAGTTTGCTGAGAAATCTCCAAACAGCTCTCCACAGTGGTTGCACCAGTGTGCATTCCCACCAGCAGTGTAATAGAGTCCCTATTTCTCCACAGCCTCTCCAGCATTTGTTATTGGATGATTTTTTAGTACTGGCCAGTCTTGCTAGGGTGAGATGAAATCTCAGTGTTGTTTTTATTTGCATTTCTCAGATGACTAAGGATGTGGAGCATTTTCTTATATATTTATTTGCCATTTGTATTTCTTTATCTGAGAAGTATGTATTCATCTCAGATGCCCATTTCTGGATTGAGTCTTTGAATTTGGACAGGTACATGTTTTTTAATTCTTTGTATGTTCTAGATAGAAGACCTTTGTCTGAGGGACAGCCAACTAGGATTTTTTTTCGCAATTTGTGGGTTTCCTTTTTACTTTGCTGGTGATTTCTTTAGATGTACAAAAACTTTTCAGTCTGATAAGGTCCCAATTGTTGATTCTTCGAAGTGTTTGTCTTGCAGTTTCATTTTTGTTCATGAACTCTCTGCCTACTCCTATGTCTTCAAGATTTTAACCTGCTTTCTCTTCCAATAGATTTAGAGTTTCTGTTTTAATATTGAGGTCTGTGATCCATTTTGACCTGAGTTTGGTGCATGGTGATAGACTTGGGTCTATTTTCACTTTTCAGCAAGAGGCAAGCTAGTTTTTCCAGAGCCACTTATTAAACAGGCCTTCTTTTTTCCAGTGAGTTTGGTTGACCCCTTTGTCAAATATTAGGTAGCTGAGTGGGTTTTTTGTTGTGGTTGCCTCTTCCAGTCTGTTGCATTGATCCTCAGGTCTGCCTTTTAGCCAGTACCAGGTTGATTTTATTACAGTAGCTTTGTAGTATAATTTTAGGTCAGGGATTGTGATTCCACCTGACTTGTCCTTATTGCCCAGGATTGCTTTTGCTATTCTGGGTCTCTTCTGGTTCCAGATGATTTTGAGGCATATTTTCTCTAGATCTGTGAGGTATGTTAACGGTAGTTTGATGGGAATTGCATTGAATCTGTACAATACTTTCGGTAGTATGGCCGTTTTCACGATGCTAGTTCTTCCTAACCATGAGCAAGGTATGTTTCTCCATTTATTGAAATCTTCTTCGATCTCCTTTTTCAGAGTACTGTAGTTTTCACTGAATAAATCTTTCACATTCTTTGTTAGATTGATTCCTAAGTATTTCAATTTCTTGGTTGCTATTGTAAAAGGTATGGTTTCCTCAATTTCTCTCTCGGTCTGTTTGTTGTTCATGTATAGGAATGCTATTGATTTTTGGGTGTTGACTTTGTATCCAGCTATGCTGCTGAATTCTTCGATTAATTCCACGAGTTTTCTTGTGGAGTTTTTGGGGTCTTCCATGTATAGTATCATGTCATCTGCACATAGTGATAATTTAAATTCTTCCTTTCCTATTGTTATTCATTTATTTGTCTCTCTTTTCTAATTCCTCTGGCTAATGCTTCCAGAACTGTGTTGAATAGGAGTGGTGACAATGGACATCCTTGTCTGGTTCCTGAATTTAAAGTGAAAGTTTTCAGTTTGTGTCCATTTAGTATGATGTTGGCTGTTGGTTTGTCATAGATGGCTTTGATCAGATTGAGGTAGGGGCCATCTATTCCTATTTTTTCTAAGGTTTTTAACATGAATGCATGTTGGACTTTATCGAAAGCCTTTTCTGCATCTGTTGAGATGATCATGTGGTTTTTGTCTTTGACTGTATTCATATGATGTATTACATTTATTGATTTGCAAATATTGAACCATCCCTGCATTCCTGGGATGAATCCTACCTGGTCGTGGTGTAAAATTTTCTTTATGATTCGCTGTAATCTATTTGCCAATATTTTGTTGAGTATCTTTACATCTATGTTCATTAGAGAGATTGGCCTATAGTTTTCTTTCTTGGCTGGGTCCCTCTTTGGTTTTGGTATCAGTATAATACTTACCTCCAGAAATGTGTTAGGGAGAGTTGCTTCCTTTTCGATTTCATTGAAGAGTTTGAGGAGTGTTGGCATTAAATCTTCTCTGAATGTTTTATAGAATTCTGCTGTGAGTCCATCAGGGCCTGGGCTTTTCTTTGTTGGTAAATTTTTAATGACGTTTTCAGTCTCATTAATTGATCTTGGGTTGTTCAGGATTTTTGAGTCTTCCTGATGCAATTTTGGTAATTTGTACCTTTCTAGGAATCTGTCCATTTCTTCTGTATTTTCTATCCTATGGGAGTAAAGATTTTCAAAGTAGGTATTAATGATCTTTTGGATTTCTGTGGGATCTGTAGTGACTTCATCTTTTTCATTCCTTATTGTGTGAATTTGAGATCTTTACCTTCTTTTTTTGATAAGGTCGGCTAGGGGTTTATCAATTTTATTTTTTCTTTCGAAGAACCAACTGTTTGATTCACTAATTTTTTGTAGCATTTTCTTCATCTCAATTGCATTAATTTCTCCCTGAGTTTTATAATCTCCTCCCTTATTTGGGCTCTTGGTTTGGCTTGTTGATCTTTCTCTAAGAGTTTGAGGTGTAGCATTAGGCTGTTTATTTGCTCTCTTTCTGTTTTCTTTGTATATGAATTCATTGCTATAAATTTCCCTCTGAGGACTGCTTCGATTGCATCCCACAGATTTCGGTAGGTTGTACTTGCATTTTCATTTATTTGTAGGCATTTTTTAATTTCTTCTTTAACTTTTTGTGTGACCCATTGGTTATTCAGGAGGTTGTTGTCTAATTTCCAAGTGTTTATGCGGTTTTTAGAGATCTCTTGGTCATTAATTTCCAATTTCATTGCACTGTGGTCTGATAATATGCATGGGATAATTTCAATTCTTTTGCATTTAGGTAGATATGCTCTATGTGCTACAATATGGTCTATTTTAGAGAAAGACCCACGTGTAGCTGAGAAAAATGTGTATTCTGATGTTGTGGGTTGGAACACTCTGTATACATCTACTAAGTCCATTTGTTCACACTTGGTTCAGGTCTGTTATTTCTTTACTGAGTTTCTGTCCAGTTGACCTGTCTCCTTGCATCAGAGGAGTGTTTAAGTCTCCTATTACAATAATGTTATTGGTTATTTGATTTTTTACGTCTGTTAAGATTTCACTTGTAAAGTTAGGTGCTCCATTGTTTGGTGCATAAATGTTTAGGATTGTTACCTCTTCCTCTTGCAGCTTTCCCCTAACTAGTATGTAGTAGCCTTCTTTATCTCTTTTGATTGTTTTTGGTTTGAAGTTTACATTGTCTGCAAACATAATAGCTACCCCTGCTTTTTTCTGGGGACCTGTTGCATGGAGAATTGTTTTCCAACCTTTAACTTTCAACCTGTGGATTTCCTCTTGAGTAAAATATGTTTCCTGTATACAGCATATCATTGGATTCTGTTCCTTTATCCACTCTTCCTATCTTTTCCTTTTGACTGGTGAACTGAGGCCATTTACATTAATGGTTATATGTTGAATTATTCTAGTCATGTTATTTACTTGTTGTTGTTTTCCTTCTTTTGCTGTGTGTTTACTTACTTGTTCTGTTTAGGGGGTTTTTTCTATCATTGTTCTGGGGATTGTGGTCTCTTTTTTTCTGTCTAGAATATCTTTTACTGCTATTTGCAATGCTGGTTTGGCACTCATGAAGTTCTTCAGTTGTTCTTTGTCGTGGAAATATTTTATTTCTCCTTTGAATTTGAGGGATAGTTTTGCAGGATACATCAGTCTGGTTTGGAAGCTGTTTTGTCTCAGAATCTGTAATACCTCGCTCCAAGCTCTTCTTTATTTCATGGTTTCCGTTGAGAAGTCTGCTGTGATTCTGATGGGTTTTCCTTTATAGGTGATCTGTTTCTTTTCTCTAACAGCTTTTAATATTGTATTCTTTTGCTGCATATCTGGGATCTTGACTATTATATATCTGTGTGTGGTTTTCCTTGGGTTATGGGTCGTTGGGGTTCTATATGCCTCAGTTAACTGTACTTCAGTATCTTTTACCTTGTTTGGGAAATTTTCTGCTATTATTTCAGCAAATATCCTTTTTATGTCATTTGAGTTGTCTTCTGCTGTTTCACTGACTCCTATTATTCGAATATTATTTCGTTTTGCCTCATCTTGCAGCTGTTGGATTGATTTTTCTTGGGTCTTTTATGATTTTATAAGATCCTTTCTTTCAGGCTCACAAGCTGCCATACTGTCTTCAAGGTCTGAAATTCTATCTTCGGTTTCATTTAAGCGGTTTTGCAAGCTTTCAATGGAAGTTTTCAATTCCTGGCAATCTCTTTGGGCCTGTTTCTTTTTTTTTTCTTTTTTTTTTTTTTCAAAAAAAATTTTTTTTTTCCGGTACTGGGGATCGAGCTCAGGACCCTGCGATTGCTAGCCAGGCGCTTATTCC
>PVLD010003794.1:94291-112662 GCA_004027595.1 Dinomys branickii | reverse complement strand
GAACATTTCTTCCATTATAGTTTTCAGTTCATTTTTTGTCTGAGAGATTATTACAGGTATGTGGCTTATTTCTGCTTTAAGCTCTTCTATGGCCTGTTGGAGTTGTTTCATTATTTCGGATGCAGTCATTTCAGAATTTGCAGGTATGTGGCTTCCTGGTTCCCCTATATCCTCACATCCAGGAATTGTTCTGGGTGGGGTTGAGTTCTGAGACTGCGTTTTATTCTTCTGTCTTCCCATTTTTGGGTAACAGATTCGAAACATTGAGCAATAAATTACCCAGGCATTTCAGCAGACAAAGGTCTGTTGCAAAGGTTGCTCCAATGGCTCCTTCTCTTCGGGAGAATGTCCCTTAAGCTTTCTGCTGAGAGCTCCGCTTAAAAGGCTGCTCAGGTGCTGGTTTGTGGGGTGGGCTACTCTTTACCGGAAGACCTGGGTGGGGCATGTAAATCCACTCCCCCGCCCACCCAGGGTTCCCTGCAGGTATGGGGACAGATCTCCTCTGCCACTCGGTGATCCGGTTGCGGCACGCAGATAGCTCACTCGTTTCTGAATCTGTGCCAGCAGGAAGGTTCCAAAGTGCCAATTCTCACGCTCTCTGGGTCTGGGGGAGGGAGCGGGATGCTGCACTCCTCTGTGCTCCTCACGCAGGGCTGCGGACTGCAGGCCGCTGAGGACGATCCCGTTTAGCTGCTCGGATTTGCCAAGCCTGCCCGAGGAGCGCAGATTCTGAGACTGCCCCGCGCTGCAGTCTCTAAAAAGCCGAATTTTTGGCCGCTGTTGCTGGCGAGCCGCGCAGGGTCGGGAGGCGGGAGGGACAGAGCCGCCTGTGCCCGTGGACTGCTCTGACCCAGCCAAGCCGCCACCTGTCTGCCATGCTGAGCGTCTCTGGTTCCCAGCGCTCCGGTCTTTCCCACGTCTCACCACAGCTATTTCGTCCGACCCGCCGTGCCTCCGGCAGGGCAAAGAAACACGTTCAGTTTGAACTTAGTATTATACTTTAATATGTGTTGAACACATATAATACCAGCACTCTCGAAGGATAAGATAATAGGTTTGCATACATTATTCTAGTTTGGGGAAATTAAGGATTTAGCAATGCTCTGTCTCAGAATTTAAACAACAAAAACAACAACAAAAATTAAGAAAGTGCTGAGATGGAGCTCAGTGTAGCTTTCTTGTCCTTTGTGTAATCCTCAGGACAGGAAGGAAAAGTGTCATAGTTACTTTTCTCTCATTGCTGAGACAAAATACCTGATGCCCAAAATTAAGGAAGGAAAGTTTTATTTAGCTCACACTTTGGGGAGGTTTCAGTGCGTAATAAGCTGGCTTCAGGGCAGACTGGCACATGAACAGGGGCAACATCCACAGGCAGCAGAAGACAACAAAACAACAAGAGCAAAAGAGGGGAGCAGCAGGTGTCTTTTCTCCCTTATACTGTAAGCAGCTAACACTCCCTAGGGCGTGTGTAGCCCTCACACCAGCTCAATGCCCTCCTCTTGCCCAGGATGAAGATGTTTACAAAGTGAGGACCCTGGCTTTCTGCTGAATTACTTCATTAAATTCTAAACTTCTCAAATTGACACAGTGTATCAAACATTACAAAAAAAAAAGAGAAAGAGAAAGAAATAAATTATAATTATTGAGACAGTAACAACTTATTGAGGGCCATAACTAAATATAAATATAATTTCCTAAAAATTCCACAAGAATCAAAATCATAAATATTTGCCTAGGATTTGGTAATCCCTATTAAAATGATTAAATAAATTTTGAAGGACTTATTTAAACAAATAAACACTAGATAACCGGTTTTTGCTTTAGGTTAAAAGGATGTGATTCTCAAAATTGAAAAACTTTGTATTACTTTTATGTTTTAATTATAGCTCACTGGTTATTGGCGCACTGTATTTGAACTTGCCTAACCTTACCACTATGGAACCGATGTGGATTCTCCCTGTCCAAACTCACTGCAGGTTGGTCCTGAGCACAGCAATGTTGGGATAGGAGACCCAGTGGAAGTGTCTGGATTATGAGCGCAGAGATCTCATGTATGAATGAATGCTTTCCTTTTGCGAGGTCCCGCTTTCTGGATGGAATCAGTGCTCACACATGTGGTTGTTGTTTTGTGGAGCTGCTTTCCGTATTTGTATTTTCTCACATATCTGCTCGTTTTTGCTCTTTTTGTCAGGAGTGAAAGCCCCACGCAGGTCTCACCCAGGGTAACACAATTTTGTAATTCACAGGCTCATGAATCTCAGTGAAAATAGCTACAATTTAAATCACTCAGGGATTCTATTACACCAATAAAAAGTGATCAAGGCACATACAAATTTTACTTTCAACTTCAGCCTTTTTTTTCTTGCATGTGTAGCCATATTTACAACAAGCTACATTATTTTGTAATGACTTGAAATATGTTGCTAAGATTTTTTTATATACACCATTCAGATTCCTCTCATATTTCTGCCATTACCCAATGATGACCTACTTTTAATTTTTAATTAATTAAGTAAATAAATGCTCAGGCATTCATCTATTTTTAACCACAACACTCATATTCTTCCTGTCATCTGTTAGTATCAACACTTGAAGACTTAATAGCTGGTATTTAAATGATAATCAGACATTTGCATTTTTTTTTTTGTTAGAGCAAGCATGGAAAAAGTATAACCAGAGAAATACACTTGAATATTCAGCAGACAGATTATGCAATAAACTAATATGCAAATTGAATTTATATTACTAATAAAAAGTTAACATTACAGTTTTTCTTCCATATGTATCAAATCTGTTAGATATTTCTCTTTGAGTTTTCAAAACATGAATCTTACACTATTTCTTTCAGAGTTAATATGATTTTAACTAAAAATGTAAAACATTTAATATGTTTAATTTAGTATATTTATATAACTTTTTACACTTGCTATTTAATTTTATGTGTTGATTTGACAAGCCATAGTGGAGAGACACGTAGTTATATGGTATTATTGGTATTCCGATGGGGTTATTTCTGGATTAGTAACAACAGCACAATTGGGGGTGGGAGACACAAAACCTGCCATGGTTAATCCTCCTTCCATTTTCCTAAGAGAGGCAGAACATAAAAATCACAAAAACCTAGGAAATCTCTAAAGCTTCAGGCCAGAGCACATGAGTGTTAGATCTCTGACCTGACCTTTTCCCTAATGGAACCTTGTTAGAAGTTTATACATATGGACTGCATCTCCTGGAGTCATTGAATGAGAGTGAATTTTGGGAAGGGCATGCATGTCTCTGAGATGACTCAACACTCTGTCAACCATTTCTGTCAATCTTGCCAAGTGATGCAATGAAAGGCACCTGGCTAGGGTGCATAACTTTTAAAATCCTAAAGCTGGAATTTGTCTGTGTGCTTATTTCCCAGTTGTCTCAACACCACCTTTACATTTGCACCAATTTTACTGTTTCTACTGACAAGGATATTTCCTGAACATGCTGCCTTCCATTATGTTCAATATGTCCATTATGTTCAATAAATGTAGCCGCTTTTTCTTTTACCATTGGATGTGCACTTGCAATTCTTTGCAGTAGAACCTGGACTCTATCTCTTGGATCCATCATATGGTGTAAGGATGGGATAATTATTTGAATGAATAGTCTGAGCAAAGTACTTTGAAAGTCTTAATATGAATGGGACTCATTCAATCAATCAAAAAATCTTTAAAGAGACTAAGTAATAAGGAATGTCTGCCTAACTGCTGAGCTGTGGTTGAGTATTTTCCTGCAATTCTAACTGTTGAGCCTGCTAGCTTTGGGATTGGATCTACAGTAGTAGATTTCCTGAGTCTCCAGCTTGTTGTCAGGCTGACTGCAGGTTTCTCATGACTTCTCTCACTTTCCTGAGAGAGAGGGAGAAGGAGCCAGGCATCTCAGGGCACACCTATAATAGAAGCACTCAGGAAGCTAAGGCAGAAGGATCACTGAGAGTATGCATGGCCAGCTTGGGCTACATTGTGAGTTCAAGGCCAGCCTAGAATACATAGCTAGACCATCTGAAAAAAAATTATGAACCCTTTCTTGGTTTGTCACTCTGAGACCCCTAAAGTGTTTGGAAGTCACAACATGCTGAAGACTAGGATAAGGGTAATGTAGAGATCTAACACAAAGCCCTGGGTAACATGAACATTGGGTGAGTCAAGGAAGTTTTCTGTCCTACTCTTAAGAAATATCTAGAGGACAAAATTATCATTCAAGGTTATCATAGACAATGGTCCTTCTCACTCAGAAGATTTGGAAAAAAGTTGATTCAAGAACCCTCATGGCTTTCAGTTGAGTTCCTCACACTTAGTACAATTCCTGTACTACAGCATATAGTCCAGGAGGTTATAGCTAATTCTAAGAAGCTGTACATCAAGGAACTGTTCCTGAAGTGCTTCCAGATGATCCCAGACACTGATTTAACCCTTAACACACAAATTACAACAGACTTTCCTGTGTGGAATGGAGAAACCCTAGTCCAATGCTTCTTGACAGATCCTGAAATGTGCCTGGAATAAAATGGAGCCTAAAATTATACAGGAGAGGAAATGTGAAGACTGTGTAGAGGAGCCTGAGCCTTCAGCTGACCCTGTGCTTATATCACTATAGCACAGTCCATAGGCTTGCAGATAGATAGTGGTGATGTTGATGAACTGGTGGAGGAACACTCAAAGGAGTTGTCTATACAGGAACTCAGCAACTTCTGGCTGAGCAACACAGAATGGCAGCTGAGGAGCTTTCTGAAGCAGAAGGGGAGTACATCAGCAATCAGTGCAGCAAAGTTCTTGCTCTGAAATAAAGGACATCCTGAAAAACTTGGACAGAGCTACAAACACTTGTAGAAAAGACCCACTCACACAGAGAAAAAGCCAATCATTGAACTCACTTGATTAACGGCAATGTCATGTCATATACAGAAGTGTTAAAGAGAAGACAAAAACAGACAACTTTAGATCAAATTTTTGTTCTGAAAATGATGAGACTTAGTGAATCAGAAGCAATTCTTGCTTGGTACATTCTCCCAAGGAGCGAAAGTACAGCAGAAAGCCAGATTTCCAATGTTCTTATGGAAGGGGACTCTCCTTCCAAACATTAATTACGTTCAATTTCATCCTCCCTTCCTGGGGGCCAAACATGTCATCTTAAATAGTGAATACACTATGAAATTGTTGTTTCTTGTAAAGTAGGTACATTTTATAACTTTTTGGTGAAAACACTAAGAAAATTATTAGATGTTTTTAGTGAATTATGTACATTATATAGACCTTTTCAATATGAAAATGTTAGTTAAGGGGTGCTTTGGGAGGTCAGAATGAACTATGGGTATTTTCATTATTTCTTATAGGAAAAAAGTGTCTTGATTTGCACAAGCAACTTGCATTGCAACCAGCTCTCATGAAAAAATTGAGTTTATATTCTAGGCATAACTGTACATTACTATGGTTTAGATCTCAAATGTCCTACAAGTCTCACATTCTGAAATGGAGTCTACTACAAAGGATTGGGTTGCCGGTGTATAACTTCAAGGGTACAGATTTATCCCTTGCTCCTTCTTTTCTCTTTGATTCCTGACCACCACGCTATTAGCAGCTTTCCTCTGCCAGGCCTTTCTACCATGTAGTTTATGCTTCAGATACAGTTGACCATGAACTGAACTCACGGAAACTTTGAGTCAAGATAAAATGTCTCCTTTATATTGCAATATGTGGTATTCTGTTCAAGGAATAAGAAATCTATGGCATAAGTAAAATTTTTAAAAGATGTCCAAGAAAACAAATAATAGTTCACTATGTTTTGGAATGATCAAATTTACTTAAAAAACATTAAATTTATAATTTACAGATAGCCACATAAGAAAAAATCTCTGGAGTATTAAATGTCTTCCACTAGAAGGTCAGTGGAATAAGAAGAGGTGGCACATTCATATCATTTGATAAACTTTGGTTAGCAACTCTGTAATTCTGTCTCAAGACAACTTACTGTGGATCTGAACCAACTTTCTTTTCCAGTGATTAATGAATACACTCATAAACCATAAGAAGAAGATAATATTTCATATATTCTCATTGAAATGTTTCTTTCAAAATCATGTAGCAGTTTTGTAATTTCCCATAACTTTAGAGAATGGATATTGTTAAAATAGCAGCTATAATTTAAATGATTGTATTCATTTTATTTTGGGGAGGATATTTTAAGCATCTAATGATAGAGGCAGAGTTATTATAGAAAATATTCAGAGAAAATATAGGCATAAAATAAATTTCTAAATCAAGACACAGTGTCATAAAGCAATTTTCATAGTTTGAATCACCACCATCTTTTTTAATTTTTATTTCAAAAGTAAAAGAAAAAAAAACACTAACAAACAGACACACAGTAGCACAAGAATAGCACAAATACTGAATTACAGATAAGGTGGCAGAGGATCAACAATGGCTGTTGTATTACACATTGATAACTTCAAAGTGTATGCTCAGGACAATACAAATAGACATACAAGATTGATCAAACAACCAATCATTGATTGCTCCCCACATCAAAATGACATGAGACAATAGTGCAACCATGTCAGCCATCCCGCAAATACATACATACCGACACAGCTATCCCCCTCTTCCTCCTCTCCTTCCCTTCATCCCGATTGCTCCCTACTTTTGATCAGTCTCCCTTCATACCTCCTGATTTATATTCCCACCTCCAGGTTCCTACACTAATGATATAATATGCTGTTTTCACATGTACATCTGATTTAACTCATGAATGTGGTCTCTAATTGTGACCATTTGCCTATAAAAACCTCTAGTTTGTCTTTCTTTATAGTTGAGTAATATTCCACTGTGTAAAAATGCCACATTTTTTAAAATCCAGTCCTCCGTGGATGGACATTTATGTTGCTTCCACATTTTAGCTATTTCAAATTGTGCTGCTATAAACGTGGGTGCACATATATCGTGATGACATTATGTTTTCAGATCTTCTAGGAAAATACCCAGAAGGGGAATAGCTGGGTTGAATGGGACCTCTAGACATAGTTTGCTGAGGAATTTCCAAACCTATCTCCACAGTGATTTCACCAGTCTGCATTCCCACCAGCAGTGCAGAAGAGTTCCTATTTCTCCACAGCCTCACCAGCATTTGTTATTGGATGTTTTCTTGATGCTGGCCAATCTTACTGGGGTGAGATGAAATCTCAGTGTTGTTTTTATTTGCATTTCTCGAATGACTAAGTATGTGGAACATTTTCTCATATATTTATTTGCCCTTTGTATTTCTTTGAGAAGTGTGTATTCATCTCAGATGCCCATTTCTGGATTGGGTCTTTGAATTTGGACAAGCTCATGTTTTTTAATTCTTTGTATGTTCTAGATAGAAGGCCTTTGTCCAAGGAACAGCCAGTTAGGTGAATCACCAACCTCTTAAACAGTTGAAGAAGTGTAAATGTAAATCATTAATGTTAATCAAAAAAAGAATATATAAAGTATATATTTCATAAAATACAATTCACAAAGTTATACGTACAATTTTGAGATGCCAACATTAAAAATTGAAAATAAAACAGAGGAATCTTTTCCCAGAAATGTTAGATTATAAACACAGTCTGGCAATTTCTTTCCTAATAATGGCATCGAGATTTTATGATGATAAGTGCACTACAAAAGCAGATAGAGAAAATAAAATCATTGAAAACCCTGCAAAAAGGTAACTTTTGACATTTAACTGAAAATAAAAGTATTCACTGTTTAATATAACCTCCATATTCTTCAGAAATTTCATAGTAATAATAGATAAGACAAACCAAAAATTATTTTTGAATTTCTGTCTCCTAGCTTCTTAATTTTAACCAAATAGGAGATGGTATCTGAGGAGACACATCTACAACTGTGTTAATAAATTTGCTATCAGAATTGCTGGCAGCATTACCCAAACACTAATCTTCCAAATTACCCTGTATCCAGAGTGACCTGTAATATTCATGGTGATGTAATTTCCCCAGTAAGAATTATATTTGATTGTCTTTGTAATACCATGACTTATTTCCTTAAACAAATGTACTACAGTTAGTCACAAGCTGAGATCTATATTTGGAATTGTCCAGCCTCAAATGTGTTTAATAAATCCCACATGAATTTGAATTTGAGACTGTCTTAGTGTTTCAATATTTTTGTCTCTGTGTTGGCCAAATGAATGTGTCAAATACTACTTTAATGAATCCCAGAAATAGCACTAGTCTCATTAGACAAAAAAACCCAACCTATTTTCAGTATTTCCTAAGTTACATTGCAAGAGCTTAGATTTTAATATTTTCTTCATATTTTAATGAGAAGAAAATTATCTTAAGACTATAGAACATAACTATTGGGCTGCTAGTTGAATCTCAGTCCTTTATCTTTTTTGTGTTAAGCACTGTTAAATTTTTGCTAGGTATATTTTCACATTTTTTCCATTTTTTATAATCAAAGACTTCTTTATTAACATAAATCATAGTAGATATGTCATAGGAGATATATTGTAGTATTATAAGAAAATTTTCAATAGATTATCAAAAGTCTATCTCATTTTTCATTTTAAAAGATAACCTTAACATAATCCTTTATTTGTTGTGTTAAAACAGCATTTCAGAGGATATGTTCTTCAATAAATGTGTACAGAACTGCTTATAGTTTGTACATCATTTCTCTGGTGGGGAATTTCTGGTCAAATAATATGTATATTTTAAATTTTAATAGTACCTGGTATACCCATATTCTTCAGGATTTTTAAATGAATATAAGTTGTATTAGGCAAAGGTTTTCCTGTGTATATTGAGATGATGTTGCTGTGATTTTTGTTTTGCTTTTGTTTACATACTACATGACACTGATTTGTACATGTTGATCCATGAGGGTATCAAAGGGATGGGGCCTCCTTCAGCACGATGCATGGACCTTTGGGTGATTACTTGTGTTCTCTTCCCCTTGATGATTATTCGATCTATGTCCATTGAAGAGATGGATTTATACTTCTCTTTTCGGTTCATTTAGTTTCAGAATCAAGTTAACATCTCAATCTGATAAAAGTCATTTATTAAAAATCTACAGCTAACCTTATATCAGAAGGTTAATACTGTTTGTATTTTCCACTTAAACCAGGAATAAGATAGGAAAGTCCACTGTCAGCACGTCCTTTAAAAATAATCCCTGAAACATTAGCCAGACTAATCAGAAAAGAGAAAGAAGAAAAATGGATATAGGAACAAAAGAAATCAAACTATAATTTTGCAGATAACATTATACTCTACATAAAAGTCTCAAAAAACTCAATAAAAATCTTTGAGACAATCTAACTCAATAAAAAACTTAATCTAATTCATCAGTGTAATAGGACACATAGTCAACACACAAAAGCAAATAATGTTCCTGTACCCAAACAATACACTACCTGAAAAGATGCTAGTAAAAGGGTACCATGCACTAAAGCATCCAAAATGTAAATACATAGGAATTAACCTACCTGACAAAGTGAAAATATTTCTAAAAAAAAAAAAACTCTGAAAGAAAAGATTAAAAAAGAACATCAGGAAATAGAAAGATGACACCTGTCCATGAACAGGCAGGAACAATATAGTCAGAATGATCATGGCTCCAAAACTGAGATAAGGATGTAATGTGATCTCTATCAAAATGCCAACAGCATTCTTAAAAGCAGTAGAGAAAACAACCCTAAAATTTATACAGGATTCCTGGGCAACATAAAATAAGTAAAACTGTTAAAGTCACAGATGTAGGTAAGGACTTCCTGTCCAAAATCCAGCTGAAAAAGGAATTATTTCAAAATCAGCAGATGAAATCATACCAAGTTAAAAAGTTTGTGCACAACAAAGAAAAAATGAATACAATAAAGAGACAACTTCCACAATGAAAAAAAATTGCTAGATATTCCTTGGATAGGGGATTACTATCAAGAACATATTTTAAAAAGGAAAAAAAAATTAGAACCCCAAAGTACAAGACACAATCAAAAAATGGGAAACTGAAATGAATAGATATTTTCCAGAAGAGATGCAAATGGCCAATTTATAAATGAAAAGCATTCGAATTCTTTGGCCTTTATGTGAACGCAAATTAAAACAACACTGAAATTCCATCTTACCCCAGAAAGAATAGCTGTCCTGGATACCTCAAATGACAACAAATATTAGCAAGGCTATGGGGGAAAAACAACCCTTCTCTACTGTTGGTGAGAATGTAAACTAGTACTGCCACCATGAAAATCAGCATGGATGTTCCTCAAAAAACTAAAATGAGAAATTTCATTAGATCCAGATATTCTCCTTTGAGGTATCTTCTTAAAAGTGTTAAAAACATGTTACCTTGATATGTGTTTATACCCATGTTTATAGAAGCACAATTCATATCAGCTTAGGCTGGGGATATAGCTCAGTGGAATAAGCGCTTGCCTAGCAAGTGCAGGGTCCTGAGTTCGATCCCCAGTACCGCAAAAAAAAAAAAAAAAAAAAAAAAAAATCATATCAGCTTAATCTTGGAAATAGCCTATATGATCATCGGTAGATGAATGGACGAAGGGCAGGTAGTATTCATACACAATGGAGCACTGAGGTGCCATACAGAAGGACAAGCTGGTGTCATCTGTAGGAAAGTGGATGCACCTTGAGACAATAACATTCAGTGAAATGTATCAGACACACATGCTTAAATATTTCTTTGCTTCTGTGAATGTGAGAAAACAAGTATCTAAATAAAAAACAAAATAAAAAATAGGAAACAGGGAAATAGATATATTGTAAATTAGAAAGGGACTGAGAGATGGGGGGGACAGGGGAGATGAGGAAAGAATGTGGTAAAATCATTACATTTACTAAATACATATACCAACTCCCAGCAAAAAAGGTAAAATTCTGCAGAAATATGAATGGGCATGTCCCAAGAACTGGAATTCAAATTACCCACAACAACATGTTCTATCATAGAAGAGATTATATGAACTTTTCTCATTATGCACTGAAAAAAGTACTAAAATACACAAAATGGAAAAAATTATAAAATAATATTATTTTTCATTCTCAAAACCCATAGGTCAAAGGCAAATTATTTGAATGCCACATTTTCAAGCAATTTGCTTACTCTCAATTTTTATAAAATTTGACTAGACACTATACAAAATGTGGTAACATATCCAAAACTACTAATATAGAGTAAAATTTAATATTTTCTTTATTTTTACTGATTTTTTATAGTTTTTTTGGCTCATAGCAGCTTTCTGAATACAAAATTACACATACTTTTTCCTTTGGGTCTAAGAAAAACAGTCAAATTTTTGCTTATTTGATCTTTCATCTGACACCATCATTCCAATTTTGTGGCTTATACAACAATCATTTATTTCTCTTAATCTTCACATTTTCTAGATTTTGTCAAAATTTGTCTCATCATGACTGACATCAATTCTAGTCAAGAGATTAAGTGTAGGAATCCTTTTCATGTCTCAGTCAAGGAAACATCAGTTACAGGGCCAGATTATTCTCCTACTGAGGACAAATATACATGAGAACAACTCTGAAAACACAGGCAGTGTAATAGTTGATACATTGTGTCTACTTGTCAATTTGGCAGTTTTGAGGCTGCAAAGGCTGGAGACTTGCTGTCTGTTGTGCCCTATTTTACACAGGCCTGTTCCTTTTCAGCAATCTAGAGCTCCTCATCTCTGTCTTTGCAGCCCACAGTGTTCCTGGAGCTTCCTTTCTGGCCAAACTCACAACATTTTGAATAATTGAATCAAAATGCTCCACATTTTGAATCATTCTAATGTGCTCTCTGCTCTTGATTATCAACATAAGTTTGGGTAAATGTCCCCAACAATAGTTACACCATCCCCACAAGGTCTGACTCCCTTAAAATTTCTTCCATTATTGATTTTAATCTCAGTCTCAGGCAAAGTCTTTGGACACAAGAAGAATGCAGAAAAACTTTCTGCCAAGTCGTGACACACATCTTCCAACTCCAACAGCCAATGAAGTTCTTCTTCCCAGCAGAAAACTCTTGAACCTGGTCTTTACTGCCAGTATTTCCATCAGCCTTCTGATCTTCTGAGATCTGACCATTATCGGCATACAGAACAGCCTAAGGTGTTCCAGCTCTGCTCTGTCAGGTGGCATCTCCAAACCTTTCTATACTCTTCCCATAAGCCATTCCCAAAGGCTCTTGAACCACATGGTCAGGCATAGTTACAACAATGACCTTACTCCTGGTAGCAAATTCAGTCTTAGTTACGTTTCTTTCATTGCTGAGACAAAATATTCAGTGCACAAAATTAAAGATGGAAAGTTTTATTCAGCTCACATTTTGTAGAGGTTTCAGTCCATAATTAGCTGGCTCCCAGGCAGGGTAGCATGATATAGGGGCAACAGTTCAAGGCTGCAGAAGACAGAAAACAACAAGATCAAAATGAGGGAGATCCAGCATTTTTCCCTTCCTTGTACTGTAAGCAAGCTACACCCCTTACAGTATGTTCAGCACTCACACCACCTCCACTAGCACAAATGAGGATGTTTACAAACTAAGGACCCTGGACCCTGCTAAGTCAGTTAATGTCTAAGTTAGTTTTTTCTCATTGCTGAGACAAAATACTTAACATTCAAAATTAAGGGAGGAAATGTTTATCTAGCTGAGAGTTTGTGAGGGTTTCAGTCTGTAATCAACTGGCTCCAAGGAAGGGTAGTATGACACAGAGGCAACACTTCAAGACTGCAGAAGACAGAAAAAACAAGAGTAAAAGGAGGAAACAAGCCTCCTTTCCTCCCTTACATTATAAGCGGCCACTTCCCCCGGGCGGGGGGCAGCACTCACTCCATCTCCATGCCCTCCTCTTGCACAGGATAAGGATGTTTACAAAGTGAGGACCTTGGCTGCCTTCTGAATCACTTAGTTAAACTGCTAAAGTTCTCAAATTAATGTAATGAATAACACCCTAAACCCCAAAGGCATGTCTTCTATGCCCAGGATGTAGAACTGCTGAGTTACTTAGTTAACCTTCTAAATTCTGAGATCCTTTGCTCTGAGGAGAAAACCACAGAGCACCATGTTCCAGAATGGTGGTACAGGAGAAAATTTGTTCCTCAGAGTTGGATTCAGAGTGCTCAGCAATCCAGGCACTCATCTGCTATAGCCAAGAGAAAGAAAACCTTGGCTCCTGCTCCAGAGGGCAGCAGACTGTGGCCTCATCCACGTGATGCTGGTTTTCCTTACCTGCAGAATACAAGAGTTGTGTGATTAGGAAGGCTTCCACTCCGAATTAGTAAGGATTGGGAGGCCCAGCAGTGTGACTCCACCCTGCCTTGGAGTCAGCCTATCATGGACAGAAACCTCCACAAACTGTGAGCTAAATAAACCTTTCCATCCTTCATTTGGACAGGAGGTATTTTGTCTCAGCAATGAGAGAAAAGTAACCAAAACAACTGCCTTTAAGACCTGTGATTCAAAAGCATATGTATTAGGCTTCTTCAAATACCACTGACCAAGCCATGTTTCATGACCACATCTAAAATCAGGAAAAATGAAGAATATTTTTGAGCAAGTCATGCTACTTGTCATTATATCATAAAAAATTTCTCCCAGTTGATGATTTCTATTTGTTTGTAGGGTTTTAAATCTATGCCTCTGCGTAAAGTATGCCTTTATAAAAGCTAAGTTTTGTACTTTGAGTCACCATACTAATAAGAAATACTATGCCATATTTGTTCAGTTGGGCTTGCAAAAAGGCCCCTCATCTTTGTTTCTGAGGTACATTCATTTAAACTCTGAAGTTTATTTAATAAGTGTAATTGGTACTTATTTTCTACAATAGAAAATTGTTGCTTATTTAAAGGAGAGCTATTTTTTTTTATCAGTTCAAATAGACAAAATGATATCCGTAGTGGTTAGTCTCAAGTGTTATAAAATCATTTTACTTTAGTTTAAATACCAACTATACCGCTGACTTGTTGACTGGGAATGTAACAAGTTAGCATTCTTGGTCTCCACTTTGCTATCTGCAAAAAACGTGACCATAACAGTTGTCACAGAGTTGTGAGAATTAGTGAACTAAAATAGTACATGAAGAATACTAAGAAATGATACATCCATGAATGTGAACTGTAAGCTTGCATTTGTTTAATGTATGGAAATCTCACATTAAAGATAAAGGCTTATAGAACTTTGGAAATTTGGAAATTTAAAGTTCTTATTCTTTTAAAACAAATATCAGTGAGAGATAAACAACTAAGTAGAACAAAGTGGCCTGAAAGAGTTTAGAGTCTGTATTAGTATTAGTTCTCTCATTGACCGGAGGTTTTACTATTCACTCAGCATCACTTCTTTTTTATTTGATGATTGAAAATCATGTGAGTGTCTTCTATGACTACAGCCCCAGGACCCCTGTACTTCATTACTTACTCTGTAATGGTCCACTGCAAGATCTGACAGGCAGATAGAAACCTATATTCATGAAAATACTGCAAGGTTGCTAACCAATGTTGAACAAGTGGGATAGATATTTGCATAAGACCATGGGATACTTGAAAGAGTTATTGAGTGAAAAAATTGAGATAGTCACTCATTCATACACCTGCAGATCCATATGATTCATAAACATGCTAATAACACTGATCTATCTGGACAGCTCGCATCTCTCAGTTGGCAACGTAAGTGATAAGAAATTGGCTTGCAGAACAGGCCAATTGTGCTATTAACATGCAAGAGTCAGAGATATGCATTTCAATTTATTCACTGTGGAGCTTCACAGGGATTTTCTCCTCTCTTTTTACACTTTTAAGAATAGTGTAATTCACCAATAGTCAAATGTACAAATTTTAAATGAAGAATTTTTTCATCTATTTTATTTCTATCAGAGTTTTGTTGGTTTTAGTTGTGCAGTACTATCCCATCATATAAACATACCACATTTTTCCTGTGTTTCCATTCTCAAAGAGAAAATATATAATGATATATTTTTAAAAATTAACTGTGTGATTTTGAAAACACCCAAATACTGTAGTACTCCTTTATGTTCTTCAGTTGTGTAGTGTAAGAATTAATTTGTGAGTATAGTATATAACTTAAATAATAGTCACATATTAAGTTTATAGTTATTTAAATCATTTTATTTTTTAGCAGAAGTTTTAAACAAAATTACATTCCTAAACTATTGGCTCAAATTTGGTTATAAAGATCCATTTGCCTTGGCCCTGCTGACATAAAATCTTACCTAGCTTTTAAAGAAATTAAGAAGATAGTTTAGCTTATTCTGAGAAAAATATGAAATGGCCACATATGAGTGCCCACATCCCAAGAACCAGAATTGAAATTATTCTGAATTACATGTTCTGTTATGGAAGAGGTTACATAAACTTTTCTGGCCATAGAACAAAATAAATGAATGAATGAATGCACTTACAGTACACACTGGTTGGTTACAAGTTAGGTACAATAAAACAGGACAATCTCTTCCATAGATTTCAGAGATTATTGCACTCTTAGCTTTAGGAGCAGTGTGGAAGTTGGGTCTGTGTAGATTATCAAAACATTCTGACAGTTGTCCCTAATGGTCTGAAGAATTTTAGGTTAGATACAAAGGGCAAAAGTAAATGGGTATTTTTCTAAAGGACCTGAGACAGCCAAGGATATCTTTGGCTGTTTACCTACACTTTTCCATCTCCTGCAGTCGGGATGCTTAGGTCAGACTGCATCTACCGGCCCTTCAGCACAGGTGTAGCTTCTTCTCCGTTCTCTACAGCCCCTTATCTCACATCTTTTCTGCTTCCTGTGTTTATATAACAAAGACAAAACTCATAAATTTACACATCTTTAAAAGATAACATCCATCTCAATATAGACTCAAATGTAATTAGATCTGGATATCTTAAATCTAAGTCAAGAACATTTGAGTAAGTATGAATACATTTTCAGAGAGAAATCTCAGGGCTGGGGATATAGCTCAGTGGTGTAAGCACCTGCTTACCAAGTGCAAAGTTCTGAGTTTGATCCCTGATACTGGAAAAAAGAAAAAGAGAGAGATAAGTGTTATGTATCACAACAATATATCTGTGAAACGCTTCTCTGTTTATTTTACTGTGCTCTCTAAAGAACACTTTCCCAAATCAGGAACATGTATGTGTATGTTGTATTACAAGAAATCTGTGACACATGCCTGATATTACAAACTTTGTTGCCATCTACAAAGTAATATTTTCTTGGATTCAGCATGTCCTATATTGGGAAATGCTTGAACAACAGAATGTCAACAGCAATATTTGAAAGGATCATAATTTTATACAGTCTTCATTCATGGCACTCAAATGTCATCCAATCTTCTATGAGAGCAGAAATTTACAGGAACTGCATATTGCAAAGTAGTAGTAAAGTATTAAGTTTGCTTAATAAAGGAAATGAGACTAGTTTGTTTGTAGAGAAGTATGAGTTGTTATGGTCCAGAATCATGGACTAAATGATATATCTCACCATGTACAAGATTGCATAAACTTATATGGCCACATTATTCTATTCAGTGGGGTCAGATAGTCTCTAGCTTCTTCAGAGAAATTTAGTTCACCACAAATGGAGAAAGGTACAATACAAAATCAACTAAAAACAATACATACACTAAGACTATAAAGAATAAAAGGAATTAATGTGCATGACTTGCCATAGTTATGCTGATTGGACAAAGATGGATGAAAGAGAACTTTAAACTGGTAATTTAAATTTAAAAAAATGAAACTAATTCAAAAAGAAAAACATGTAAGTTTTAATCAAAAACATTTCATTGGGCAAACAAAAGTTTATAAGCTATTTCAATATTTCTGTTTTTAATCATTTTATTGTTAGGTTTTTTAAAGAGACCAGGAAAAAAAACCAATGAAAATGAATTTCAAAACAAGATGATAGGAAATTATCAATTGGCATTGTATTGCATATTATTAACTTCAAACTAGTTGCTCAGATTATAGGTACAGATTTGCAAAGTTGATCGAATAATAGAAGCACTAACAGTTCCTTTCAATGAACTGTTAAAAATTAACTGTACAATTATTTTAGCTAACTTGTATATATATACATCTTTTCCCTTCCTTCTCTTTTCCCCATCCCAGTTTTCCTTTCCTTTTGAGCAGTTTCTTTCCCTTTTATTAGTTAGTTTTTAAAAAATATACAATTAAATGATTTTTATTATATTTAGGGATCATGGAAACCATCATATCATTCAGTTTTGTATCACCTTAAAAAATCACATGTACCCTTTAGCTAGCACCCATGTGCTCTGCTTCCCAAGATATAGGCAAACAGAAATCTGTTTTCTTCTCTAATATATTTGTCTATTCTGGACATGACTTAAAGATGGAATAATGTCTATGTGATTTTGTGACTATATTCTTTAAGCATTTGTAATTTCATCTTCTTTAGCATTTTAAATTTCATCCATGTTATAGAATGTGTAACTACATAATTTGTTATGGAGGGAAATATTCATGTATATATGTGTGTGTATACACACACACACACACACACATATATATATATATATATATATATACACATATTTATATATACATGCATACACATTTGTTTATCTGCGGTGCATTGAAGGAGATTCAGCATGCTTTCTTCCTTCAGTTGTTATGAATAATTCTTATACCATCCGTGTACTAGGTTTTTTCTGAATATGTTTTCATTTGTCTTGAGTATATTCTTGGGAGGAAAAAGCCAGGTTATATCTTTAAATTTTGATGAACTACTATGCTGTTTCTGTTTCCATTCCCACCAGTAGCACATAAATGTTCTTTTTTATATACTTTGCTTGTTATTATGTTTTCTTTTTAATTTTTTACTTTAAAGAGTATAAAAATGATAAAAGCATTAGAAATGATACACAATTTTGCAAAACAACATGGTAAGAATTCAGCAATGGCCATTATATTGCATATTGCTGTCTTCAAGCTAGTTGTTCAGGTTCGATAATTGTACTGTTGATTTTTACTGGTTTATTGAAAGGAACAGTTATTATGCTTTTATTTCTGCTTTTGTAAACCCTAGCTATCCTTGTGGGAATATGATACTATCTTGTGGTCTTTATCTGCATTTTTTGATGGACAGTGAAGTTAGAAGTCTTTTCACATGCCTATTGACTGTTTTTTTTTTTTTTTTTTTTTTTTTTTTTTTTTTTTTTTTTTTTTTTTTTTTTTTTTTTTTTTTTTTTTTTTTTTTTTTTTTTTTTTTTTTTTTTTTTTTTTTTTTTTTTTTTTTTTTTTTTTTTTTTTTTTTTTTTTTTTTTTTTTTTTTTTTTTTTTTTTTTTTTTTTTTTTTTTTTTTTTTTTTTTTTTTTTT
>PVLD010003794.1:37142-94191 GCA_004027595.1 Dinomys branickii | reverse complement strand
CTATTGACTGTTTAATGTCTCCTTTTGAGAACTGCATATTTCAACCCATGGCCTTTTTTTATTTGGACTCATCATTCATATCAGATTTACAGGGCTATCCTCCAGTTACAGAATTTTATATCGACTGCCAAGTATTCACCTGGCAAAAACCGAAGAGATTTTGAGAATAAGATGAAACTCCCAGTCCAAGTTCTAAGGAAAATTAGAGCATATTGAAAGTAGTGAGCTGAACTTTCTAGCACCATAAGGGCTTCATTAGGTTAGATATTGAGTGAGGGTCAGGAACGTGCAAAGTTCCCCTTTAGGGAAAGTCAATCCTAATCTAGAGGGTCCGTGTTTTAACCTCACAACCTACTCAATCTATATCTATTTTTCTGGAGCTGCCAACAAGGATGCCAAATGTGATCCATGCACTTGTCCAGTATAAACTGAACGGGAGCCATAAACTCATTTCACACAGGTCAGCAAACAGCAATCAGAGGGTAATGGCTTTCTGTCACCACCAAACCTAGGTAGGTACAAAGGCTGCCCCAGAGGTGAGAGGCTCTGCATCCAATTACCTATCCCAAGAGCTATCTGGTCCCCTTCTAAACAGTAATCTTCTCAGTGCAAAATTGAAAGTGTTACCTGATTTGCTGCTTTCTTATTACTGCTTTTAAAGTTGCCTAAAAGTTTCTGAAGTGGTAGATCCGATGAACTGGGTGTTCTGATATCAAGAATTAAGTGATTTGGGGCTAGCGACTTAGCTCAGTGGCACAGTGCCTGCCTGGCAAGCGTGAGGTGAGTTCGATTCCTGGTACTCCTCTCTCACAAAAATCAATGAGAATAAAGTGACTAGTGATAAGGGAACTAATGACGGAGAAATGCCAAGTCACACTGTGAGAAGAAATGAAGCAAAATTCAATACACGACAAAGATTCTGTTTGGAATCCACATGTGACCACTGTGAAATGCAAAACAAATCGTAACACTACTGTTGTCAAGTAAGATTTTCTTTTATAAAATAACCATTGAACTAGATGATATCAGTGATTAAGCAAGTATATCCACTTACAATAACTACTTTTCAGGCTGTGCCATTAGAAAAGTAAACTTGTATGAAGAGTAGCCAATTTTTAGCATTTGATACACATATAATGTCTTTGTTTGTAAGAATAGTTTGTCTCAAGCTGTTTTGTGTACAAGTCCCATATGACCTCGCATAGATTTCAAAATAGCTTCACTTTAATTTTAATATGGCCAGAAATACAAAATCAAAATCATCAGTGAATGAATTGTGCTTCAGGCATCCTCAATATCATAGGGGAAACCCTAAGTCCTAGTAATTTTTTTTCTGCATTCATTACATAATATGTCCTTAAAAAGATCCAAACACTTGGATCCACCCCTATCAAGTTACAAATGACACTTACAGTGTCTTACAGCATATAAACACTGTTTTGTGCTTTTCAGGCTGTGCAAAAATCACCACAGTGTTGGAACAGGAACCCCTCTGTGAGCCTCTGGAGGGAGACACAGTCTAAAAAGTGGCTGCAGCATTTTCTCACTCTAGTTTATAGCACAAGGACGCAGAGTGGCACTCACAGAAAGGCACACACAAATGCAAGCCTGATCATGATTGAAATGGACTGTAATATCTTAAACTGCTCATCCTATTTAGAAGTAAGTTTACAAATCTCATTCATTTACTTGTCTATTGTTTTCTGTCATAAAACTACATTTAATTAAACAGAAATTACAGGTTTTTCAGTTAATAGAAATAAGTTCTAATGTGTCCATAATACTTTACAAGGGAAAATAATTCTCAGAATTCATTAAGAACCTATAATAGTCTATATTATTAATTTTAGATTTTTCAGAAATGTAATCACATTAATTCTTCATTCACATTGACTTTGCCATAAACTATGCATGTATTGTCTTATTCAAAATAAATCTGAGCAACTTCATTGAAGATAACAATATGTACTACAACAACCACTGATAATCCCTATTGTTTAGTTTAAAACCTCATATCATTTTTAATGGCCTTGCTTTGCTTTGTTTGTATTTTGCTGTTGTTCTTTTTTTACTATTCTCTTTAAAATAAAATTAAAAATAATAAAAAAGTTAACGACATTGTCACCAGTCATTTTTAGACACTTTCAGTATATTTCTAAACTATTTTATGGAACTCATGTATAAAGGAATTTTAAAGTCAAGACACAATTTAGAAATATTCCAAGCTGTTTTAACACACAGGTACAGTTTAAATTTCACAATAATTAAAGTATCTGCCTTGTTTTCAAAGAACTTTTTTTTGCTAATAAAGTATATTTTATAGTTAACTACTTTTAAGCTGAGATAAAAACTGAATAAAGTATAGAAAGTTCACATACACTCATTTTCCCTCTTTCAAATAATTGCTAACTTATGTAACCTTTTTTCTTTTTTCTTTTTTTTTTTTTTTTTTGCGGTACTGGGGATCAAACTCAGGACCCTGCACTTGCTAGGCAAGCGCTTATTCCACTGAGCTATATCCCCAGCCAATTTCTAACTTATGTAATCACAATAGATTTATAAAAACAATGTAGCCAGAGGCAGGAGGGTTTCTGCAAGTTTCAGAGCAGCCTGGTTCAAAGCTAGGCAGAATTGCAGAGCAAGACCCTGTCTCAAACAAACAAACAAACAAACAAAAATAAACAGCAATGACAACAAAATCTATAAACTAAACAATATACCTTATTTGAATTTCAATAGCTTTCACTTCAGTATCTTCCAAAAAAATAATTAAGGATCTTGCGTTGTGTTCAATCTTGTTTAAGCATCAAATCCACAATCCAACATTGTATTTAATTTTATCTCTTATACTCCTGTTTGTGTTTTATGGTCTGCTTTATCTTTTAAAATTAGAAGTTGATTTATTTTCTGAGGAAGCCAGTCACTGATATTTTACTGATTTTCTGTTGTCACAATGATTTTATTATTATGCCAAATATTAAGTTAAAAATGAAATCATCAGTAATTTTTGAAAAACATGAAAGATCACGCAAATATTTAGGTTTAATAATGTGCAGACATCTTATGATGTCTTTTTCATTACCACATTTTCACAAATCTGTTAGAAATAAGAATTGTTAAATTCCATTTTCTATGTAATGAGATTGAGGCTTAGAAATGTCACATGCTGAACATTGCTTGGATGATTAGTAGCAGATCAGAATTTTAAAACCCATTTCTATTTACTCAATATTATTACCATTTGTGTGAACTAGAAAACATTCTAGTGTATGAATCTTCCTCAAAGATACACAAGATTAGGTTTTATAGGTTGGAAAACTTGAATCCTGGATGATCCACACCTTTGTTAGGCAGCAGATGTGGACAATATACATAATGGAATGTGAGATCACCCAGCAGAACTATGGGCTGTTAAACTTTAGTCTGTCAATAGTAATTGAACTCTCCACTAGATATTTCTACACTTCTTTAGTGATTGCCAAAGTCAGATATCACATGTACATAAATTAGCCAAGGTAGTGTCTTGCACGTAAGTTCCTAGGACCTGCATCCTGCCCAGCTAAGTGTCACTACTAAATTTCACCCCTCATACTGCCTCCCGGTTTTGGGAGAACTATCCTTATACCTCACCTTCACGGGTTCTCTTCACCAAGAAACTATCACGAAGCTATCACAAAGCTCCTCATCCCGTTTAGCAAGTCTTCTAATGAGGTACGCACAGCAGCCCTCCACCATCAAGGATCCGCTACTACACTACAAGTTCAGAAGGCTTTGGAGGTGGACTAGGGGAGCGGTTTGTGAAAGTCCGCAGATACGAGCTAAAGAAGGCTTGGAAAGATATGAGCAGTGCTCAGAAAAGCCTAAATGCTGATGTGAATATAGACAGTAAATAACAGGCTCACGAAGTTTCTGTTGGGATGAAGGACTCACTGGTAGTTAGTCTAGGGGCCACATGGCTCATGCTCTGGCAGAAAATCTGGCTGCAGTTTACTTGCATTCTGAGACTATGTGAGCTTTGAAATGAAAACCATCCTGCCAATGTCTTGAATGCAACCCCTTGAAATATCTTCTTGTATGAGACAGTCTAAAACATGCCCACATTCCTTACTCACAGGAGGTGTAAGGCAGAATGTGTGTCATTTTAAGATATGAGGTTTGAGGGTCATTTTTTATAAAACAATAGGAAATCAACATGATTATTATGATGTAACTTTCTCATTATTATATAATTTAGCACTGTCTCATTTCCATGATTCTAGACTTTATTATCCGATAATATCCAATAATATCATTATCCGATAATATCCGATAATATCATTTTACAAGAATAATAACATTGGGCAAGTATTTTAGAATCCTTTAAAATGTTTTATTTGCACATACACAATAATAATTTTTGTCATTAAGTTTATAATTCTCAACAACTTATCTTCAAAATAACTGAATGGTATTTATTGTGTTATGCATATTTTAAATTATTAGTACATTTCTAGTTTTGTATGTTAGCTAATCATTATAACTTGTAAAACATATAATGTCAGAAAAATCATGAAAATAGCACCAAGAAAAAAAGAAAATGGCAGAATTACAAAATGAGCTCAAAATATATCAATATGCACTCTAATGACCTTTATAGCTTTTACAGATTTGTCATAACTCAGCTTTGGATTCTCATGAAACTTCTAGTGGTCTATGGGATCAATTTACATTTTTGTGTCTACATCTTTAAAATAGCAAAATACTGGACTCAATATAATTTTGCCCTTTAATATGAAAATGCAGTAGTTCCCATTTCAGCCCTTTTGGATTGTTCATGGAATCATTTCCTTAATCTTTAAAAACCAATGAATTCTATTTGTTTGATTTTTAGCTTTGTTTTTTGAACTGGACACATATATCTCCTTTCAGCTTAGAAAAGTTAACTTGTGTCTTATTATAACTATACACGTCACTTTGACCCTTACATTTTCCTCTTTCGTCCAGAAACTACTTATGAAAATGTGTGTTTTGCAGATTCCAGAACACTGCTCTCTCTCACTGTTTCATTCCCTCTCTCATTTCCTTCATGTTCATGAAAAGTGTCAAGTTTTCCTCTTACCCAATTTGTTTCTCTAGTGCTGACTGCATGGACAAAGCCATTCATTTAGTTTTAAACAAGAAATTATGCTTTTATACTTTTGTGCTTTTTCCCTGAAACAAAGGTGTTGACTACTCACTCTGAGATCATGGGCATCACTCAGTTTTAAAGTTTATATTAATATGAGTGAGAAATTTTCACAAATACATTATACAAAAGAGGTAGTTTCTTTTCAAATAAAAAGCATCTGAGACAGTTTTCATTGGTCATTGCCAGTAATATAATAAACCTATCATAACACACACACCATTTCAAAGAGACTACAAGTAATTCATGGAGTCAAAAATTAACCAGGGTACTGCTCCTAAATTTGTGGTTGGCAAATAAGGATTTGGTCTAGTGATGTTAGTACTTGCAAGCCAGAAGTTTGAACAATCTCTACAGGATACTCCATCTCTTGAGTTTGTAGGCTCCTACATTCTGAAAACAAGTCTGGGCAGCTCTTACTTGATTCTTTTTTTTTTATTTTAAAGATAAAAAAACAATGAAAGTGGTACAGAATTTCAAAACAAGATGATACAAATTTAACAATGATTATTACATGACATACTGTTAACTTCAAAGTAGTTGCTCAGATTACAGATTATAAACTATAGGCGTGCAAAACTGATCATACAGTATAAGCACTAACTTCTTTCAATGAACTAATAGAAATTAGTAGTACAACTATCTTAGCTATCTTGTGTGTGTTTGTGTATATATATATATATATATATATATTTAATTTTCCCATCTTTCTTTCCTTTTTTCCCCCACCCCAATTGTTCTTTCCTTTTGATCAGTTTCTTTTCTTTTCACAATATTTATTTTACATTTGGGATCTTATTTATTCTTTGATTTTTACAGTTTTTACACTGGGGGGAAAATAAGATGTTTATACATGTGAGTCGGATTTATTTCCCATATGAGAGTGGTCTTTAGTTGCATCCATTTTTCTATAAAAGCCTTGAGTTTATCTTTCTTTACAGCTAAGTAATATTCCATTGTATATTAATAGTACATCTTTTTTATCCATACCTCAGTTGATGAGCATTTAAGTTGCTTCCAAGATTTAGCTTTCACAAGTTTTGCTTCTATAAACATGGGAGCACACATATCACTGTGGTATGAAGTTTTTATTGTTAATTGGATGAAGAAGGAGACTTAACACATTTGTTTCTATTTCTAGGAGGAAGTGTTAAAATTTACTTCAGTCCTGATAGGTGCTACCTCTACCCAAGACTTAGAAAACTGGAAATACCATTACATTATTTTCCTATATGAAGCGAAGATAGTACAGTACGTTGGAATGCAACACAAAGATGTAGACCTCCACATGAAAGAAAGTCATCTATGGTGATAAAGGCTTAGAAAAAAGTGTATTGTATTCCAGTGTGAAGAAGTTAAAAAGCCTCACCAACTTGGTGTGATTGCACACTCTTATAATCCCTGTACTCAGGATGCTGAGGCAGGAGGATGGCCATGCATTGGAGACTAGCCTGGGCTACATAATCAGTTTAAACCCAACCTAAAGTACACAGCAAGACCCTGTTTCAAAAAAAAATTGCCCTTACATAAATGTCCCTCCCTTGAGTACATAAAAGTCAACATAAGACAGTCTCTCCAGTGACACAGATCAAGGTGTAGTGCAGCTTTCATGGGGCCTGTAGCTGTGAGAGCAGAGGTCTCTGAAAAGTAGGGGAACAAGAAAATGTTTTCTTAGATTACCAAGGATGTGAAGTATAGCTCTCCATGGGGAAAGTCAACGAGATTGCAGTCTTCAGCTGCTAAGGAAGAGCCAGCACAAGGCTGCTTCGGAGCAGCACAGGGAGGAGTCAGCTCCTCCCGCGGCCTACACACTTCAGCACTAAATAATAAGCAACCGCAGTCTGCTACTGAGGAGGGAACAGAAGTGCAGGAAGCACATCCAACTTAGAGGCGCAGACAAAACGTAGAAAGCAGAAGTTTCTACAGGACCGTTGGGACAGACCAATTGGCAGCCAAGCCTAGGCCCTAAGTGTAATCGGTTTTTAGCAAACTAGAAATAAAATTTACTGGACAAAAGACAGTTTTTATAAAAAACGTGATGGATTGAACAATTAGATATTGATATGCTATAAAAATAGATTTGTAGGGCTGGGGATATCACTCAGCAGGCATAAGTGCCTGCCTCGTAAGCACAGGGTCCTCAGTTTGACTCCTGGTGCCAAAAAAAAAAAAAGTAGACTTTTATTCTTTCAAAGATACATGACTCAAATGAAAAGAGGTCTCAGACTTGGAGAAAAATTTTTGCAAACATGTATGGTTCAATATAGGATTTATAACTAGAATATGTGAAGAGCTATGCAACTTATTTATAATGTGATGTAGATACATATTAAATTATGCTCATAAATGGCATTTAGGAAGTTACAAGTTGAAATCATAATGGCATATGCTACAACTATTAAGCTGACAAAAAAAAAAACCCTGAAAATTCCAAGTGAAGGAAACCAGCCTTCTCATAAAATACTAATCAAAATGAAAATGGCACAGCCTCTTTGGATAACACTTTTCTAGTTCAATATCCAAGTTAAGTGTCCCCTTCCCATACGAAGAACAATCAACATCTTGGTATATAATCAAAGGAAATGAGCTTATGTTGATGAAAAAATATGCACATAATATTTATAGCAGCTATATTCACAACTGACCAAAGTTGAAATAATAAAAATGTCTTTTACTTGGTGAGTGAATAATCAAATGGTGATAGAACTGCACAGTGAAATAGGATTCAACAATTAGAATAATTTGCCCAAACATTACAACGTTGGTGGTTCTCAACTGCATCCTATACAATGAAAGCAGAGAAAGACAAAGAGCTACATTAAGAACGATTGCCCAGATATGCTATCCTGAGACAGTAAATGTATTAGCAGTCGCTAAGGATCGGCTATTGTATTAGGTACCTTTCCCATTGCTGGGCCCCAAACCCAAAACCCATGACTTAAAGGAGAAGAGGTTTTATTTGGCTCATATTTTAAAGAGATTCAGTTCCAGGCGTCCTGGCTTCAAGGCAGAAGTTCATGATGCAGTAAAGATGCTTAGTTCACAGCAGCTGGGAAGCAGGAAAACTCTTCGGAAAGGAAAGGGCCATGGGCAACTCATGGATACCAAAGGAAAAGCTTGGTGATCCTCTGAAATACACCCAAAAGTGTTCTCCTCCAGTGTCCTAGGTGGATCCAAAGCCAATCAAGTTGACACTCCACCCTAACTGCCACAAGGGTGAAAGAAGAGTTTATTACAAAGGACAAAAGGGAATATTTTCCAGTAGTGGAAATGTTTTTCAAATATGTATGTTTGTTTTAAGTCATAGAATTACAGAAATGAAGCAGGGCATGGTGGTACATGCGTTTATTAGCAGCACTTGGGAGGCTGAGGTAGGAGATTTGCCATGAGCTTCAGGCCAGCCTGGGCTACATAAATGAATTCAAGGCATGTATTAACTACATAGCAAGAAGTTATCTCAACAAAGAAACAAATAAAAATATTTACAGAAATTAAAGGGCAAATTTTCTGAGTTTATTTATTTCTTAGCAATCTGACTTAATAAAAACAATGTTGAAGTTAACCTTGATTGATTCTTTGCAAGAACTAATGACGGACAATATTTCAGACATTCCAATTAATACTAACTGCAAAATATAATTATAAAATAATACAAATTTTATGATTTTAATTCAAACAGGTTGGAGTCAGGATTGCATATCTATTCTTGGTGTGAAAATATGATTATTTTATATTCTACAATTAAATCCTACAGAGATTGTTCTTATATAATGCAGATCATAATAATTAGAATGATGAATTTAGTACAAATGAAGCTTTCACAGTCCATTATTACATAAAAGAAAAGCACAAGTGACAATTTTCTGTGTTAAATTCTGAAAAATATTATTCACAAGAAATAATACATGGCATAAATCAAAATTTTAAACATTAGTTTCATTCATAATTAAACATCACAGTAAAGATCACAGCCAAACCAATGACTAAGGAATACAGCTTATAATTCCCTTCTCACATGAATCTGTTTAACTTCTTTTCATTTGAAAATTATCTGCCAAAAGGTACCTTAATCTAACAAACACTAAACATCAACCCAAACATGTGAACAAACAAACCTGGCCCACATATTAAATCTTAGCAACTTATTTGCTTTTTCATTCAAATTGTGGGATTGGGTAACGTAACATAATTGTAAATTCAAGCCCAGCCTGAAAAAATTAGTCAAATCTTATTTTCAAATAAAAAAATATGTTGGCTTGTGAAGTATTTCAGCACTAAGTTCCTGGGTTCAAACCCCAGTGCAACTATGGATTTAGGTTTTAGCTGAATATGTGAGCTAAGAGTTACAGTTTTAATTATAATGTTTTAGAAGTTAATTTTTGTGTGAGAGAAGTGAAAATCAAAGAGTTCAGAGGTATCAATTTTTACTTCTCTCAATCTACTCTCACAGCAACAAGGAACATGACTTATTTTCTCTAATTTCTTCATACAGTTTTAAGAGAAGGTAACAGTTTATTTTAATTGTGTGTATAAGGAGTCAAAAGTGTAGTTTTCTGTTAATTTTCTACAGAGCAACTAATACTATAGCAGCTCCTAAATCAGACTTTTCTAAAGTTGTCAGAAAACTCCTACAGTTCTTACATCATTATTTCCCTACTGTACATTGTAACTAGATGTGGTTCCCCCATAACTTCTTTCTTTTCAAAGATGTAGTTTAGATTAGGTTATGTTTCTTGAATCATCTGTGTCTTTTCTATGATTATCATACCAGATATACATTAATTGGTTTACAATGGAGAAATGATAGTGTCTATTTGTTTTAATTATTGGTTGTAAAAATATTAGATTTTAGGTTTTTCTCTTTATGTACTGCTCTAAAGTCTTTTCGATGAATTTCAAGAGATATATTTTATAATCTACTGAGATAGCATTTTTAAACAGCTTAAAATATTTCAATTTGGAGCATGGAATCAGGAAGTGTAACTTACCACGGAGCTTTTTGTATTTGCTTGTTGGAAGGTAAAGAAGCTGGGATTTCTGTAAAGTGGTTCTGTGTATCTTAGATGCATATTCCATTATAGATGTGAATTAAACTGTTTATTGGCAAATACATTCGAGTAGAGAGGAAACTAGCTTGCAGAAAGCCCTGGAAAAATCATCAAGGACGAAAATTGAAGCTCAAAACTACTCTTTTTCTTTCTGCCAGCTTTCATCTGAAAATCTGATACTTAATTCACCACTCCTGGTAATCTAAATGCAAAGTGGTGTGTTCAGCGAACCCTTTACTAACACTGACCTTTCCTTGTATAGACTTACTGGGTTTCCATTTTACAGGGTAGGTAAAGCTTCAACAGCAATCATTTAGAGTGTGCTATGCTATCATACATTCACAGAGTAGTGTGAAATTAAGAGTAAATTTACCTTTGCTGGGAGTGTTTGCATTTTATGTCTTACAGGTTTTTGAGGGATGAAATATTTGGTGCTTAATTTAAAAATGTTGGACATGAGTGCACATGATAGGAGGCATTCAGATGATAAGGGAGCATCTTAGACATTACATTTGTGATTTGTAAGCTGTCTGTACACTCCCTATACCAATTGTATTTATTTTCATTGGTATATTTGTTAAATCTAGGTTAAAACATTTCCTGCAAGTGCTTGAAATAACATCAATCAGAATTCTGTATAAATCATTCATCACCGCTGCCCCATCAATACGCAACAGGAACCATTCTGAGTCTTGTGCAACATCTTTCAGTTGAAAGGACATTTACAGAAAAATATGTGTATGCCATAAATTTCACCATACACCACGAAACAATCTGCCTTCATAATTTAGTGTGCATGCTAAGTTAAAAGCAGCACCTCCAGTGAATTATTACTCCCTGTGGACATAATGTGCCCTGTTTCCCTGCCCATAAAACAATGTGAAAGTGGCACTGTGATGGATTCACTAGTTATACCATATGCTAGGATATTTTCCAGGAAATATCCTCCTTTAAATATCTAACTATACCCGTAGCTCGTCATGAGCTGACATAAAGCGGATGCATATACAAGTCTAAAACCTTTCCTGCATATTTGAAAAGGCCCTAGAGGGTAATAGCTGTTAACATTATTTCGTGAGTAAATGATCAGGATGTTGCATGATGGCGCTTTAAGGTCCAAGCAGCTGATTCTTCTTCATGTGATCATATTCTCTAAAGGCTGTATACTTTCAACTTTGTAAGGTCTGCGTGATGACGTACCATCTGCGACAATTCTAAAACATGTCAGTTGCTTAACATTTCAGGGCAGATGGTACTCTGAAACAACAGAAACTATTTCTACACTAACACAGTTTGAGAATGAAATTCTCATTCTCCATGTTCATGGTTATTATTGTAAAAAAGTAGAAAAAATAAAACAAGAACCTGTTACTAGTGGGAATAATTCATGCTCCATAATCGCTGAATATGAATTACATTTCTGAGGTACAGTGCAGCATCTTTAAGGGGTTTCTAGAAGGTAGATCTGGATGTAATAGTAATATGGATGTATAGTATGATATATCATAAGTCATCAGAGGACATTCTAAATTTGCGCAGAAAAGTTCAACTACATAAAAATTTGATGCCTCTCTTATGCCTCCTCTTATCATCATAGACCAGGTGTCACATATACGGGGAAGACCGCAAGCTTCATGTAGGTTATCAGCTGAATAAAGTGTTTCCTACCATTGAAGTTAGTCAGAAGAACAGACCTGTATTACTATTATGTCAAGTCTTCATGAAACGTGCAATCCGCAGCTTCTCCCATTTTCTTCTTCTCCTTTCCCACTTTCTGTACTCTCACTCACTTTGTCTTACCCCTTCCTTCTTGATATTTGCTCTAAGTAACTGTTTAAAAAATGAGAAAATACGAAATCACTACTTTAAAATATTTCATGTATTAAAGGAAAATTACCTGACAGTGTGAAGAAAAAATGATAAATAGAAATAAATTAAGGTTTCATGTAAAAAATATGTGGTCATGGCATAATTCTAGACAAGTACATTAATTAGTCCCAAGTGTAAACTTTGTAGAAAACGTAACAGGTAATAACTTTATTGTGAATTGAATTTCAGTGTGGAAATTATATAAAGTCATTTTAATTTAACTAATTTAGCTCTAATTAGAGCTCTGTAGAAACTGAGATGATCTCACATCCATATAATAAAAGTTGATTTCTTTGCTGATAAATATAATACACCACAGTTTTTAAAACAAATGATATACATATTAGCTTACTATATGTCTACATTGATTATCAAATTTTATGGAGATTGTGCACAATTATTAGTCTCTGGTGACTAGGATTGAGGGCACAAATATATGACTTACAGCTATTTGAGTACTGATTGCTTTGTCTTGCTTCTGATGTTTTCACATGTACATAAAAATGATATTAGCAATGTGTACTTCCTGCACAGTTCTATTTGTTCAGGAGACAATGATTTTTAAAAAGGGTATACTTTAAAGAATAATATAAGTAAAAAGGGTATTTAATACAGAGAGTTATTGTTCTGTGCTTGAAAAACTTGGATACTACTACTTCAGGTGTATGAAGATCTTCACTGCTTTTTATGAATTAATTATACATTTCAGCAAATAAAATATTCAGTGCAACTTGAAGACCATAGTACTACAAAGTTTAGGTCGCTCAGTCACTGAAATACAATGAATATTACTTATGTGAAAACATAACAAACTTTAAAGTGCTTATATTATCTTTTATATCATGAGAAATTGCATATACTTGCTGCTTTGTATTACTATTACTGAACACTGAAGAAGCTGTTTGCCACTGACCCCAGAAACCAAAAGAAGAGCGGAACAGATGAGATATAAGAGAAGCATCAGTCGCACTGGGTGTGAGACGACCTGACATGTCACCTCAAACTCAGAGAAACAGTGATGGTAGCTTGTACATGCACTTATTTAAGAGACAAGATTTGCATTATCTGCTCATTCTTAAAGAGTAGTAAAAGTCTTAATTTTTTGAAATTTTGCAAATTTTGATGAAATCTACCTCCTGTAAGAAGTATAAGAATATAAATTAATATGCTCTTGAGTAGAAAAGGAATTGGCTTTGTTGAAAATGAGTGTGATTGATCTTTGCCCTTTCTAGTGTTGAATAATAAACAGACTGCTTCCAATACAAAACAGGCCATTTAGAGCTTGTCAAGAAGCCAGCTTGTCCTCATTTCAAGGAAAGACTTTCCTCATATAGCTAAGTCACTAACAGACAACCATAATTGTTCCTTTACAGTATAGGATTAGAGTCCTTCATTAGTTTTTCTACCAATAGCACATTAATTGGATGAAATAGATCCTTAAGTCTAACATGTACTATCTCCAGTACTACAAAGAAGTTGGCAATTTGAAAGAATTATTAGCTTAATTTTTATATGGTCATGATTTTTGTTATGAAAATTGTGAAATTTCTTCATCTTAAAATGCACTTATTATGGCTGGGGATATAGCTCAGGGCCACAAGCACCTGCCTAGTAAGTGCAAGTTTCAATTCCCTGTACCAAAAAAAAATGCACTTATTGGAATTTTATGGAATAGGAAATTAGTATATTTTTTCTTCTAATATGAATAAAAACCTGTAGTAAGCACAATGACATGCGCTGGATGCCCATGAGCACAAAATAGGTAAGCAGGTCTGGTAGTCTTAGCCACCCTGTAACATGCTATACATTTCCAAATGAAGACCATGTGCTTAGCTTAATTAGCCCTTAGAACTCATTTTAATTCTAGGATATATGGCATCATGCCTTGGTTATAAAAATGATTATTAGGGTATCGTGACCTCTAAGATCTTTTGGAAGCCATCCATTTCTCTTTATAATATTCATCTTAGTGTTTGGTCTATTGAGATTGATCATAATGAGAACACAGTATTATTAATAGCTGCAAACAATATATCCATTACTCTAGTAAATTATTTTATCATAAGATAATAGCCAATTACTATAATAACTGAAATAAATTATGAAGCAAATTCATAAGCAAAACCACCAGTACAAGCAAGATAAATGAGATTTGTAATGTGCCTATTTAGTTGGTGAATAAATATAGTACATCATCACAATTTATGTGCCCATAGCTAATTAAAAGCAATGTTTGTGATGATTATTTGTGATATCTTTTTGTATTTGAGAACTCAAAGGAGTTGATTTGGGATTCCATGAAACAAACATTTCATTTACTTCTTCCTTTCACTTCTCTCGCTTTTTGATATTTATATTACTAATCTAGGAAGAGAAATGTCTGACTAATTGTCTACATTTATTTCCAAAACATACTGCCTTTTATAAAAATTGTAGTTTTGCTTATTGAGTTTTTAATATCTTGAAGGTTGATAAATTTTATTTCAAAAATTAGAATATAAAATGTAACATGCAATAATTTTGTGCATGAATGAATTTCATTTGTAATAAACAACATCTAAAACTATGTTATCAGAAAGCCTTGTTTGCTGCCTAAACTTGCTTCTTGCATGTTCCATAGTTCAAGAAGTTGTTACTTAATAGTGCAAGTTTTGCATTAGTAACCCTATCTCTGTGACTACCAACACTGGTTACCTTGAGCAAGTCACCCCTTTTCTCTTATACATTTATTTTTATAGGCTGGTTGGAATAAATATAAGCTCACAATTTTCTATAGAAAACATATTTTCAATCTCCAGTATTATATGTTGTTAGGATCATATGTTGTAAGAAATAGAACATTTAAAAATATAAAGTATCAAATTCACCGTCCTCCCTAGAAACTTAAAACTAAAGAAAATATGACTTCTGATTTTATATATCTGATTTTATCTTAGAGTTTAACATTTTTTGTCATACTTTTGGCATTGTTGGTACGTAAGACTTTTGGCATTGTCAGTATGAAATGGATGAATTTTGCATTTAAGAAGGGCATGAGCAGAGCCAAGTACTGTTAACAATACCTTTGTGTCACCTACAATTTATATGTTGAAATTCTGACCCTCCAATCTGAAGCAACTATTGTAGGAAGTGGGTGGTGGAAGAAAAGTCTGGCCCTAATGGAAAAGAGAACAGAAACTTCAGATTTCCATATACAGAACGCTTAGTAACACTGTACTTCTTTCATGTCAAAGTTCCCCCTATGAGGATGGTACATTTTCCTTATGCTCATTTCTTTCTCGTTTTGTAATCCATGGTTATTTGCTTCTCAGTCTGGATTCGCTCCATGTATTTGTTCACAGTTACACTGATGGAAGGAACACAAAAAGAAGCATAAATGTATCACTTTGGTTTCATGAACATTTTCTTGTTTTCTGCTGATCAAAGTCAATTATCTCCACCAAAATGGTGATCACACCTCTTGCCTCTTCAGGCGCAAGAAAACCCAGTAGATCACGGTAGATTCCCTCACTTGTATTTCCATGATAATGCTGCTTTGTTCTGCTGGTATGAATGTACCATCTTTGGCTACTGGAACCCTGCAGTGTACAGAGTTGTGCAGATAGGACGTGCTTTAAAAAATGGATCAAGGAGAGGGATAGAAGTGATGTTACTAGTGTTCTGCTTTGGGTACACAGGCTCATAGTCCTCATTAAGATACAGAACAACATATCTGAACCAGTACATATAATTCCCCTTCAAAGATGACCTCACCCTTTCTTGGTGCCTCATTTGAGCTAGTGCTTCAGCTTCACATTTATAAAACTATTATAACATCAGCAAGGCTGGCTGTTTATGGATGGTGTAGTATGTAACCTGACCATTAGCTCTTACGACAATAGTTTACTCACACTTTGGTATCAAATGCCTTACTTGTTCTCTAATATACAATGTTAAATATGCAACCACTACTGTGGTTGAGGAATTCAGCCAAGCCAACGGAGAGTAGTGATGACTTAGTAAGAAAAGGTAAACCAATATTGACGTGAGAAAAATAAATGTATAAAAGCCAATGTCATCAACGTGCATACAACCATGTATTTCTCTGGAGGAACAGCGTGAACTAGGAGGTCAGTGCGGATCATAGATGAGGAAGAACTTGGCATTTAGAGGCAGCAGCAGCTGGACCATCAGTTTACTTGGGAATTTGTCTTTGTCACAAGAGCATATCCTTATGCTCACCATGCCAGTTCTGGGAAAGCCAGTGATGAAATTTGATTACCCTCCATTGGCCTAGTCATTTTGTCTCTTCACTGCTTCATTTGATTGTAAAGGATGCTCTACAGGGACACCCGAAAGGAAGTACCCTGAGATACATCTATGAAGAGCTCCTTTCCAAAACAAAGCAGTCATATTGAAAAGTACTAAAGACCACAGCTACACATATCAACTACAAATAAAAGTTTCAATTTCCCCATACCCTAGTCTTAATATATATACTGAATATATGATTTGCAAACTCTTCATCTTATGTATTTTCTTTTTATTTTTTTATTGTATCTTTAATAGCAAATTCTAACTATTGTTAAACCTAATTTACCTATCCTTGATTTTACTACCTTTGAATTTGATGTCATATCTAAAAAACTACTGCCCAATCCAGAATCATACAGATAACATTTCTAGGCTTCAATCTGATATCTTTATAGTTTTATGTCTTATGTTTGGGCTTCAAAACTTTGAGTAAAGTTTACTCACTAGGAAATAGAAGTCCAAATTCAGTATTTTGCATGTGGATAAACTATGTCCCAGAGATACTTTTGGAAAAGCTCTTCCCCTGAAACATTTATACACTGTTGAAAACCAGTTCATAATAATTATCACTTTATTTCTGGGATTCTCAATTATATTCTGTTCTGCATAACTCTACTTCATACCAGCATTAACCTATCTTGATGGTTAAAACTTTTTAAATTTAGAAATATCAGTTCTCCGATATCATTCTTTTTTTAAGACTATTTTAGGATTTAAGGATCTAACTCAGCACTAAAATGTATACACATTTGAGACCTTATGTTTTTATCCCCACCACAGAAAGAAAGTAAGAAAAAAAGAAAGACATTATCTTTGACATATTGTGAATTTGTTGACCTTTCATATTAACTTTACTCAGCATGCCAATTTATCCAAAAAGGCCAAGTGCGATTTTGATAGAAATTATCATGAATCTCTGAGTCAATTCAGTGAACATTCTTAACACTATTACCTCCATAAACATACAATCCACAAAGTCAGAAAGTCACTTACATATATGCAGATTTTCCATAATTTCTTCATATTTAATTTAATTTACTTTTATAGAATTTAAGAATTTCACTTGCCTTTTTCAAATTATTTTAAATATTTTCTTATTTTAAAGGTATAATAGCAACAGAAACAAATTATGGTATATTTATTGTAGGTATGTTCAGAGTATCAAAAATTACTTTAGTATATTAATCTAGTAGACTGAAACCATATTGAAATCCTTAACACAATTTAGGAATGTTTTCAACTTTTTTGATCACTTATTCTTCTAACTACAACATCCAGAGTAATGTGGAATAAAATTGATAAGAAAAAACATCCTTGCATTGAGTCTGATCTGAGGAAGAAACCATTCATTTACTTCATACCATTAAATATTATATTTGCTGTGGATTATGTGTAGAGGACTGTATTAGCTTATGGAGTTTTTCTGCTCCCAGTTTGTTGATGGTTTTACCAGGGTCGTTCTGTAAATTTACTTTATTGAATCTGTTGAAATGAACATGTGATTTTGACTGTTGGTCTATGAATGTCAAAAACTCTACATGAAGGTGCATCACATTAACGGATCTATGGATGTTTACCAATGTTACACTTTTGGGTAAAAACTATTCCTAAGCTGTTGTACCCCTAGAGGAAGGAGACCAAGAAATCGAGGAAGAGAGGTAAGTGGATGAAAAACATTAAAATGTGTTAAGTTCAAGTACCAACTTCCCACAAGAAATATACTCATTTTACACGCTAAACAAGTTATAAAATAAGATCAAAATTTAAAAGAAAACAGTAAAGGCCTTTGCTGACAGTGGCGGGAGCTTACTCTAGGAATCCTACAGTGTAAGTCTTTCTATGGACTTTGCCATAATTTGTAGAACAAATCTCTCTCCACATGCCCATCATACATCACAGGGTCTGCCAGAGTCTGTGATTTCAGAGCCAAAGTTAACTATAGCAGAACTTTGAGTTTCTGGGACCCTGGGACTAAATCACAGTGGGTAGACTTTATTGACCTGATAGGAAATAATATTTCTGGATGTCAGAATACATGTGCTTCATAACCTGTAAAGACTGCTGTGTGTCTGTGTGTGTGTGTTCAAGTAGAGGTGGAGATTGATGTGTGTGGATATTAACAGATGCAAGATGCAACAATTTATCTTTTACATTGGAGAAGATGTGGTAACAATCACTATTAGAACTCTAACAATTCATTGTAATGATCAGTCTCTACTTCTGTGTGAGACTTTTCTTTTATCTTTAGGAATACATGTTAAGAACATGTTCACTGTTTTTGCTCATTATATCCAATAATCAGGACATCACAGTGTGTAGAAGTATTCAATCTCTGCCGTGTTCCATGGAGTATCCAGAGACCCAAATGTCTGTGTTATATGACAACATAGCATAGGACTTTGATACAACCCTAAAGCAAAAATTTAAATGAATATTGTGCTCGTTCAAGATGAAAAAGAACTATTTCTTATTCACTATTTTAACTAGAGTAAAAAATACATTTTTCAAATCAATATCACATCAATCATTAGATAATGGCCTAATTAATCTTTGGTAGCAAAGAGATCACAATGAGAACAGAAGCTGTGATCAGATTACTAATTATTTAAGATGATGGTAGTTACAATAATTCTCAGAATGACCTGCTTTCTGTAAATAGCATTAGATTACCTCTTCTCAAGCAGGGTCACAGTGCAGATTTTGATTTACTGATTGGCAGTCATGGGTGATATTGGCGGGGTTTCTGGTTGTTATTCTTGCCTGTGATCACTTTTACAATGCAGATCACCTTGTGAATTGGACCAAAAATCAAATATGTTAGTTCAAATTATATACTCATTCTCAAGGTAAGTGACCACTGTATAATTTACAAGAATTCTTGGCACATTATGGGTCAGATTTTGGACAGGTTTTCATCCCTCACCTGGAGTCTGTAGTTCTCTGTAAATGCACAAAGATATCAAACTAAACTATCAAAGAAAACTTAGTAGTCCTAGAAATGTTTGTGCCCTAGAATTATCCCTGTTATCCAGTTGTCAGAATCTCAAAAATTACAAATTCTTTGCAGAAAAACTCTGGGAAACATATTGGAATCTACTGCTTATGCTGGAGTGTGGTGAGTGTTTTTCTAGGATTGTGGTCTTATGTTAGGATATAGATTTTGAATCTGAAATATTGGCTTATATTTGAGAATTTAGAAAGAATTTTTGATTAATACTTTGATACAAGTCTCTGCCATCTTTACACATATGACAAAGGAAAGCACTGACTGACTTGTATATCGGATTATCTTTTCAAAGATATTTCTACAGAAGTCTTTTGAAAGGAAGAGTGTTATCTTTCTATATTAAACAATAAATTTACTCACTGAATTTATGTCTTATAATACATTACATGTGCAAGTGTCATTAGATTTCTTCCCGTCGTTAAAGTGCAAGATAGGACCTGGAGAACCAATCTGTGTGAATAATAAACTATTCATTCACTTTGAGCCAGAAATATTCTACTTTTAATAGCTTGTGGTAAACTAATCAAGTTTACTTTCAAGCAGGATAGGACAACATACTTTTTAGAGTTCTAAAGGAAGATTGTAACATTATTGAGGCAAACATTTCATTTCTCTTTTGTATTCTTGCTTATTTAAAAATGTGGCACACCTTTCTTAGTTACTTATATATGATACTCACATATGATATGCTCATTTGGATTTGGAGAGAAAGAGGACATGGTTGGGATTTTGATGTGTTTCACCAATTTTTTCACTTAAAACTATATAGCACTTAAAATTTTCTTTTCATACAAACTTTGCATATATTAATATGCTATATGCAAAATATTGAGACTAAAACATGGTTCTTATGGAGTCACTACAATTTTATCACCTTTTTACTAATAAAAATTTTGAAGATATTACATTATCTGAGAAAGTTTAAGTACATTTACCAGCTTCAAATGTATGCAATAAGTGAATACACAAAATGTTTTATAGCATATGTAAGTTACAGAGCATATTATGATTGGTTAATAATTATTGAGTTTCCTGCCTTAAACACTGTGTGTACACATTAAAATTTTTCAAAACAATGTAAGGTTTTTTGTCTTTACGATAAAATTAGACCGATCTTAGTGAATTTTCTGTGAATAAATGAATAATAACCATTTCTATTCTTGTTTTGAATAATTATCATTGAAAAATAGTTAAGAACAATTTTCATTCAAGTCCAATTGACTGATGATTTTATGAGCAATATATAATAGACCTGTAATTTTGAGAATAAACAATGTTAAAAATAAATACCTCGTCAACTTAAATTTATGAATACAAGTGTGACTACATGTATTAGTGACTTAATGATGAGAAATTCACGTTAATTTCATTTCTGTCATCATTCAAAGACAAATTGCATTCTTCATATTTTGATATTTCAGGGCTTCTTTAAGAATAATTCACTGGATTAAAAAGTGAAGTAAAAGAAAATGAAATACACATATTAACTAGTAAGACATTCAGTGCATTCTTCCATCGAAGTTGTTTTTTTCTCCATTGTTATTGATTTTGGCCCAGAGATAAACCCAGTCACCGTGAGTGATAAACTATCACCAAATCCCATTGACTTTTTTCTCTTTTTGCTGTAGTTTTTGTCAGGTCAATGAATTATCCTTGGCTTATACTTTGTTCTGAAAGGCATAAATCAAGATTTAAAAAAAAAATGTTGGATCTTCACTGTTTGGAGGGATAAAGCCAAATATAGCCTGGAAAAATATATGTTTTGTTTGCTTGAAATATCTTGCCTTCATTTTTAAAATGCAGATTTAATTTTTCTTTATTAATGATGAACACATTATTTTCATAAAATTTTAATGCATAAGTATACAGACAGAAAAGGTTTACCCTTCTTTATATACTTTAACTACCATAGTATGCAAATATAAATGATTGCTGTAATTGCAATTAGTAAAGAGCAAACCATATTGTCACAATTGTATTAATAGCCATAAACTTCAGTTAGCTTTTACCCAATGAATATTAAATACTGTGCATGTTTACACTTATCTATCCATTTACATACCTATTATCTACCCACCCATCTCTCCATTTGGAATATTTGCTTCTAACTCTAGGAAATATTCAATTTTATTATTCACATTAATTACAATGAAAACAGTAATAATGAGCTTATGGAACTTATTTAAGTTTGTGCTCAGGTAAAAATTTGAATCCAGCCCTGTGCTATTTGTATAGGTAAGCTTTAATTGCTATATTTTATAAACTGTTTTTTCAGTGGAACAGAGGAACTGTGTAAAAAGCATATGAAGTGTTCTATTTATACTTTTACATTACTGGCAACTAAATCTCTACCAGATTAATATACTGTCAAAAAAAAAAAATAAAAGAAAGCATGGGCCTGGCATGGTGGCACATGCCTGTAATCCCAGCACTTAGGAGGATCTTTGCAAATTCCAGACCAGTCTGGGTGAAAAAGTCAGCTCTGAACTGAAAAAAGCCAACCCGAACTTCATAGCAAGACCCTGTCTCAAAAAGACTACATTAATTAATTAATTAAATAAAATCGGGCATTTAAGACAAAACTAAGCATTTGATCAAAATGAACAATGTATAATTTTTCAAGTATTTCATTTGACAGCTCTAGAAAACAGACATTACAACAGGTCATTAAAGATCCAGTTTAGAATTACACATTTATAGTGCTAAAGTATAATCTTCTCTCTCACTCAAAGTTCCACAAAATACAATAATATGTTCACATTTATTCACTATCATAATAATGCTATAATTCTTCTATCTAAGGTATATACTTGAGAGTGTATAATTTTTTAGTGAACCAAGGAAATCAACTAAGAGAAAGAGTAAGAGGACGCTAACTTTGGTAAATTTCAAATATATTGGATTTAATATTTTTATTTTCTTGCAAAATTCTTTAGCATTTTTATTAATAGGATCAACATTTTCCCAGATGTCAGCAAGATGGCTAACTAGAGCTCTCTGGCTAGTCTCTTTCTACAAAAAAAGACCAAAACAAAGAACTATTAATGGTTCTCCTGTGGTGGATGTGAGGAGTTGCAGGAGTACCACAACACGGCACACACTCCAGAGCGCAGAGACGTGACTGGCCTTATAAAGAGGGAGTGAGACACACAATATCAAACTTCTGCAAACAAGATCCGCAGCACACATAAGGATATCTTGCTCTCTTGGTAAGGGGCAAGAAGGAGGCTCTCCCGGTCCTCTATAATGCTAAATCGATTGCTGCTATAGAAGACTTTCTCCTTCACAGGCCGTGAGCCCTCTCTGCAGGGCAATCCATAGCACTGCATTAGACAAGAGAAAGGATCCAGCCCATGTTGTGTTCTTTTCCTTGAACCTCTTCCTGCACTTTGCTATATTGGGAGGGCAGTCACTTACAGTCTCTGAAATCAGCTGGTACCCTACCCACCCTGTAGTTTTAGAAGCAGTCGGGTGCTTTCTAAGGCCCTTAAAGCAACTGGGTACTCCATTCTGAGCATCCCACACTGGCAAGTCTGCAGGAAGTCATCTACACAACCATGAAGCAATAAGGAACACACACTTAGGCCCACTGCTGTCAGTCACTGTGGCCCTTGGACAATAATAAGCCACTCACACCAGCTGGCAGTACCTTGCTATGTCTTTCCGGTCCCAGCAGAGGGTTTTTGCAAATGTTGAAAAGCACACGTCATTACTCTTGAGGGGATTAAGGCATGCACAGTGAGGCCTGACAGAGGGGTCCCAACTCTTCACAGTCCATTGAAAGTGACAGGTATTCCACAGCAAAAGCCACCTCCTCTGAAAATAGATCCTCTAGTGATTTCACCTTGTCTCAGAAAGCTGCATCTCAATTGCAGAGCGATCCCACAAACTCATCAGCTTAAACTACTGAGACATCTGCAGAGATCACCAATATCAGTTATAGATGCAAAAGCCCCACATGCATCAACACTGCTCTTCATACCTAGAACCAAGGCTCATGCACACTCAACAAATATGCTAAGGACCCTCAAGAAAAAGATGTTAGTTTTTAATTCCACTCAATGAAAGCAATAGAAAAAATTGATTTACCAAAAGAACAATATCTGTGTAGGGGCACAGGAAGCATAAAAAAGCAAGGTAAAATGTTATCCTGAATGTAATAGAATATCAGTGTAAAACAAAGCCTATAGGAAAAAAGATGAGCTTTCTGCAAAGAACTTTTAAAATTATTTTAATAAAACTGATGATCTGAATGAGAAATTTAGCAGAGATCAGTATAAAAATCTATTGAAGCCGAATAACTCAATAGATAAAATAAAAAAATTCTCACTGAAGAGTCTCAACTGAAGACTATGTTGAACAGAAGAAAGAATTATAGAGCTTGAACACAGGTCTTCCAAAACAATAGAGTAAGCTGAAAAAAAATACATACATATATGAGAATGAAGTACACCTAGACATGTGAGGCAGTATTAAGGGACTGAACCTTTACAAAGAAGCTCTACTAAAAAGTAGGGGGAATGCATAGAATACCTACTTAGTGAACAGTAGGTGAAGCTTTGCTCAGTCTTGGGAAAGGTATGGACAAGCTGCTCCAAATAGCTCCAAGAATATGCAATACATTAGAAAAAAAGCAATGTTACCTACAAGGCACATTTTAGCCAATCAGTCCAAAGTCCAAGACAAAGAGGGCACTCTAAAAATAAACAAGAGACTGAGAGAAGAGCATCGAACTACACATATAAGAATTCTTCTTAGATTAATATCAGAATTTTCAGCAGAAAACTTGTAATCCAGGAGAAGGGAGATGATATTGAATCTTGCAAGAACTTCTAAATAAAGTTAGCCTTCCAAAATGTGCAGGACATGATGACATGTTAAAGAATTAAAAGTAAGTAATTCATGGCTGGGAGATGGGCTTCATGATAAATTCCTAAGGAAGTTCTAAATGAAGAAACAAAAGGACAATACCATCAAGAAAATAAGTAAAAAATATAAAAAATCACTAGTAGTGCAGATACAAATAAAAAAGAGGGAACAGAATGAAGTGTTACCATTACTTAATGTCACAAAGCCACAAAGATGTACAAGAGGGGAAGAAAGAAAACACAAGGAAAAAAGAATTAAAAACTGAAAAAATAAAAAGTGACAGTAGTAACATTGCCTTTCAAAGAACAATTCTGAATAAAAATGGATTAAACTCTATATTTAAAAGAATAAATAGATAAAAAAAGACCCAAGAGATACAATATGCCAAAAACTCAGCTTAGCAGTGAGTCACATAAACTATGAGAAAACATAATCCATGCACTCATAAAATAAAGGAGTTGTGATACTTAGATAAAAATGTTTACATAAATATCAGATAAAAACCATTTACATAAAAGTTAAGAAAAGGTCACTATGTAGTAGTAATGGGTCAATTAAACAAGAAAAAGATAATAATTGTAAATATGTAAGCACTTACTGCTGGAAAATCCACTTCTGTAAACCAAATATTGTTAGATCTAAAGACATGGGCTCAAATACAGTAACTGGAGATTCAACACCTCATTTTCGCCAAAAGGAATAAAAACTCAACTTCAGAATTTGACTTTTCTGTATGGAACTAATAGAGATTTACAGACTATGTGTTCAGTGGCTAAGAAATATACATTTTTTAACATATAGAGCATTTCCCAGAAAAGACCATATATTAGGCTATAAAACATACAAATTATATACACAGATTGAATTGTTACTCTTTACCAATTAAATGTGCACAATAGCTAAAAGTTTTGTTAAATATCAGAATTTTATTAAGTATTAAACCAATTAAAAATAATTGTCTATGCTTCAGTGATGTTCTCTGACAATTAAATTGCACAAATAGTTAAGTTCAATTTAAAAGTGAATTAATTTAGCCAAATTATAACATAAAACATTACCATATGTTTATATGATATTTAGTCTTTTCCAAGGCTTTGCATATACATTTAACATTTCTACCTCTACTTCCTCCAGTCTTATATTTGAGGTAAAGAATAGCCAGCACAGGAATGATGGGCCCAGGAGCAAATGAAGAAACGAAAGTGTAAAGAAACGTAGACAAAGCATGAGAAAAAAGGAAAACTTAAAATGTGCAACTAAGCTTGAAACACTATTGAAATTTCATGAAGAAATTCTTGGATTCACAAAAAGTCAAATAAATATCTTTCCAAAACCAAAGTGATGTCACGCCACTTGCGTACCTAAACTCTCTGTTTTAATGTGCAAGGCTAGAGTTGCTCTCTTTCCATTGCTCCTGGACTCCACACTAACTTTTCCATATTCTTTACAGTGTAGCCGCAGTGGCTTATTTTCCTGTCAAGAACATATCAAATCTGTTCCTGCCACATGATCCTTCTTCATACTCTTATTTTTGAAAACTAGCATCTTACCATGAGTTTCTTGGCAAGTGATACTTGTATCATTTCCGATTTCTCATTTCTTCAAAGGCTTCCTGGGTGTATTTGATATAAATAATCGCACTCATCACAATCATGTTCTTCTATTACCTCTACTGAACCGATCACTTCCTGAAGTTACCTTCCATTTAGTTATATCCTCGCTTACTGACTGTCTTCTCACTTCTAGAATGTAAATATTATAAGAGTAAAGAAATTGCATATCATTTTAGCCACTATACCCTTGGCATTATGAACACTGACACATGTCTAAATTCTCCGTATTTGAAGTTGAGGGAACAATAGCCATTTCGAAATACACCTTGTTTTACTCTGTCATCATTTAAAAAATTTGCTCCTTTCCCCACTGCTCTACTTTCATACATGATTCGTGTAATCATGATGACTTATGAAGAATGTCATTTAAAATGAAAATCTTAAATGACAATGTTCATATCTGGGAGATGATGTGATTCAGTATAGCAAGCAGTATGAATTCTAAATTATTATTTTTTATTTTAAAGAGAAAAAATAACAAAATAACAACAAAGACAAAAATAAAACAATACAAAACCAATAAAATGATACAGGATTTCAAAACAAGATGAAAGGAAATTAACTATGGTTGCTATAGTACATATTGTTATTTTCAGATTACCAGATGCAAGAATGCAAGGTTGATCCACAATTAAAGGGCATGAAAAGTAACTTTAAAAATTAGAAAGAATACAGAGCTTCACTAAACAGTATGGTAGGAATTCAACAATGGTTGTTATGTTGCATATTGCTGTCTTCAATTTAGTTGCTCAGATCGCCAGATATAAACTGTGAAAGTAAAACATTATTAGCTCGTTCTCACACTGATTAGTTCTTTACATGTTGAATGACTCAATGGAATGTTTGCCTTTATATTATGTGATGCTTCATCCTTATTTTTTCAAAGAAATATTAGATTTATTGCTATGTAACACATTGCCAGAAACTTACCAACTTAAATAAAACTCAGGTATTAGCTTACAATTCTGTAGACCAGAATCTGCACATGACGTGGTTGCAGTCACCCATCTACACCGCCCCCCCAAAAAAAGCTTAAATCAAAGTGCTAGCCAGATCCTTTTCCTCCTTTAGAGTTTAAGATTTTCTTTTTCCAGCTCATATTTGCATGGAAGAATTTATTTCATTGTGGCTGTGGGAAGGGGTCTTTCTTTCCCTGCTAGGTATATCTAAGAGCCATTGGTAGGTCCCATCTGGCACTGTCCTTCATTCCCACACTGGCTTCTTCACCTTGAAAGTCTGCAGCAAGGACTATCTTCAGTGAAATCCTCTAACATTTCCTAACTCTTCTAAATATTTACATGTTTAGGCCAGTCCCTCCTATCATAATCAGTTCTCTCTTCCACTGTCTCTGTCTCTTTCTCTATCCCTGTCTCTGTCTCTCTCTCTCTCTGTCTGAACTTTGCCGTGTAATATAACACAGTAACAATAGCACATGGTCTCTTTGTTAAGTGCACAGTGGAGCGGGTGGTATGATTACATAGAGCTTAATACCAACTGGACAAATATCAGGAGGAACTTACAACTTCCCCTATTCTAAACAGATATAATTGTAGCATGTAATCCATATATGAATTTTATAATTAATGATTTATATAAAAGACTTTCATTCTTTAAATATAAAAATTGGTATGCAGTGGAATATAAAGCAGTAAATAAAAATTTATATTATTGTAGATGTATGACATATATCAATTATTAAAATCTTAGGTAGAGAATGGGTAACTCTAAATGGTGTCATTCCCAGTTGCTTGTAAGTTTTCTCAAATAAAATTTGAAGTTCAGGGTATTTGTATATGCATTTCATCATTCAATAAGTACTTACAGATAATTAATTAATATCCAAGAGGAGCGGTTTGCTCAATAATTAATTTCAATTTAAACGAGATTAAATTGTATAATTAGATTATAAATTCTACATTAAATGTGGAGTGATGAAATGTTACCTGTTTATTAAATATGGAAATAGGGCAAATGTTTTTGTGCTGATCAGTCCTGTGAAGGATGCACACTATATTTTTGTCTTTGTAATGAAGTTAAAGGTAACCTGCTACATGTACAGCCCATTACAATTAGTTTAGTTTCCAAGGAACAGCACATAGAAAATGAAAGGAAAGCTAGCACTTTTCTTCCCTTCAACCTTTAGTGTGTGACCCTGGGCATATTTTTCTGTAACATTTCCTTTTCAACATGCTTTTTTTTTTTCAGAATGTGCTGAAATGTTCCCGCTCTTACCCGTGCACATGGATGTCTCATCGTTTCCGAACGCTTCACCTCTGTTATACAGCTATGAAGACAAAACTCTGGCCTTTTTATTTTCTTCCATCGGAAAGATTCCAAGTCCAGATCATTCCTCGCCTCCAATGCTAAGGTCCATCTCACAGTGGACATCTTCCACTTTAACCTAATCTCTTGCCTTTTTTCCAGCCTTGGAGCCTCTTCTCTTGACACTAAAAAGCACAGATTAGATTTTAAAGCTACCCCCAAAGTCTTGATGAATTTCCCCTTTCTCTTTCCAAGTTAAAATTGGGTTTCCCTAAGAATACTAATTTTCCCATTGTTGTCTCAAGTAGTGTGTGATTTTTGCTGGGATTTTAGGCTTTTTCTCAATTTAGCTTCCAGACTTCCTCTCCCTCTCTAGGTAGAAGCGTCTCTCCCTCCTCTCTTTCTCTCTGTCTGTCCGCATCTCCCTCTTGCCTTTTTTTGTATTACTGGGGATTGAGCTGGAGTGTTTGACTGAACTACATTGCCACCCATTCAAAATTGTTATTTTATAATAAATAGGGTCCTGGTCTCCTTAAATTACTTGCCCATGCTCAAGGATCTAATTTGGAGTCATCTAACCTCAGTCCCCCTCAGAGTGGTGATATTCCAGATTTTCACCAATAAAACCAGCTTGAGTCATGTTCTTAAAGATTCTAATATTCTAGTTGTAATCTACTACTGACCTATAAATCAGCCTTTACTTTGAATATTTCATTTTTTACATTTTCTTTCTGTCCAGCACACAATTACTCTCATTCTTGATATTTAATTTTCATATATAATAAAATTAAATAGAACTTCCAGGAAAATTTCATGAAAAATATATTGAATATCACTGTAGAAATTAATTTTAGATCTTGACTAGTAGATTTAAAACATTTTCAAAATTCCCACCTGTTTCTGCACTTCTTGAGAAAATAAAGTCTATTTATACTAATTTTAATAAATATCATATTTCTTCTATGTCTTTGTGACAGGGATATTCATCTTATGTACACAGGAGCAAAATACCAATTATATCCAACTTCTTAACAACCAACCATACAAGCAAGATGATGGTGAAGTATAATGTTTATAATGTTGAAAAAGAAAATAAAAACACTCCAACCTAATATTCTCTACTCTATAAAATTATTCCTCAAAAATGAGCAATGAAAATTCTCAGAAACACAAAATTTGAGACTTGGCTTTTATGAAATGTTAAAAGATGCTCTTTAGAAAGAAGGAAAGTCATATAAGTGAGGAAATTGAATTTATGTAAAGAAAACATTTCCAAAGCAGCAAGTAAACATTAAAAACATATGCTACAGACTTCTGAAATTCAGAAAAGGGCTACAAGCTCACAGATGCATGAAAGGAATTCTTGTCTAACCTCCAGAAGAAATGTCTCAGTGCCTTGCTGCTAACACTTTGCTTTTATTTTCCGTTGGAAGTGGGACATATTAAGGAGCCAGCTCAAGACACTGTACACACCAGGAAACACCCCAATGCTTGGTTGTATCCCCTGCCCACAACTTGGCTCTAAATATCTGATCTCAAGAATTGCAAGAGAACAAGTTTGAATTTTTTCAGAGAAAAGGTACCATAAATAATATAAAATAAGTTAAATTAATAACAGTAAAGATAGTTTTTTCACCACTGTAAAAAACTTTCTAAGAAATGGGTAATTTAGTGATAATGAGCATCTCTAGAATTAAAATTCAGAAGTTAGTCCTTAAGTTCCATTTCCCATTTCAAGTAACAAAAGGAACTCAGGGAAATAGTTGATTATAGCAACAGGGAAAGATATGTATGATAAACCTGTAACTCGGTGTGGTACCTGACAGTTATGAAGTCTATAGGAGAATTTTAAAATATTATCAGGAAGACCCAAGAGCCAATGCAAAGAAGTTTGTACAATTATCAAAGATTAAAGGCTTTAGTAATAAATTCAAAAAAACTATTGTTGCCTCATTCTAGGAAATATAGCAAATTTAAAAGAATCATAAACATATGAAAATACATTATTATACTTACAATCTGAAGATGAAGAAACTGAGGTATCAGTTTTGTAACTAGAAAAATAAACAAAACTAGGCATTTATTCTGATGCTTTGTGTAATATTATTTCAAAATATCACGTAACTAATGAGGGTATATTTTTCTTCCAAGAAGTATTCCACCAAAATGCCACAAGAATGGAAAAGTTATAAAACTATTATCATAACATTGAATCACTTAGAAGTAAAACAAAACTTCAAACTGAAAAAACTTTTAAACCTAATATGCCTTACTAACATTATACTTACTGAAAAAGCACTTGCTCCTAAAATCAGAAACAATGAAAGATAATTCATTTTGAAATTTTTATTTAACATTATAACAGATTCTCAGGAAATACTAAAAGGCAGGAGCATTGTGAAGAGGTAGAAGCATGAAGTTCTCTTCTGTGTCTATAAGTTATACGCTATAAGCCAATTTAAAAATTAAATTTTAAAAAGTTTTTCATAGTGGCATCAAATTATGTAACATGAAACAATAAGTTTTACAAGTATTCAAATTGTTTTTACTGAAAACTATGACATGTTGTTTAGAAAGTGAAGACCTGAATAAGAAATATCACGTATATTCATTAATTGGAGGCTCAATACTGTTTTCAAATTTTAAATTATTTTAAAGGATATCTATATGCTTATTTTGTGCCACATGCTGTTTTGAAAGATGTATATGTTGTAAAGTTACCAAATTGGGCAAATTCATATATATATAGAGAGAGAGAGAGAGAGACATACATCATGTACTTAAATTTTGGTGAGAAGTGTTAAAATCTATTCTTTTCACAATTTCAAGAATACAATATAATATAGTTCTTTAAAGACACTGGGCTTGCTTTACATTTGTAGAATTGATTCTCATCTAAAATCAGCTTTTTATTTTCTTATTTTCATTTTTTTAACAAATGCTTGTGATTCATGATTATATTCATGGTTGGGAATGAGTACATGCACAGGATACATTCTTTGTACCCACTGATCACCATCTCCTCAAACACTTCCATCATCCTCAACTACACATCTTTCTATCTTCTGCTTCTATGAGCTCAACTTTTAAAATTTCGCCATATACGTGATATCACACAATATTTTTCTTCTGCTCCTCTCTTACTTCACTTATTATAATTCTTCCAAGGTGACCTACCGTATTCTAAGCGCCAGCCTTGTCTTTTGTTGAGGAAGAACAGTATTCCTTTGTACATGTACAGTGTAAGTTATTTAACTATTTACCTGCTACTGTGCACTGTGGTTGTTTCAAAATCTTGACTATTGTATATGATGCTGAGATGAATATGAGAATGCAGATAATTCATCAATATATCCATTCTTTTTCCTTGGGTTACATATCCCGTAATATCCTGAATCATATGGTAATTCTATTTTTAGTTTTTGAAAAAATACCCAAGGAGTTTCTATAATACCCATAATAATTCTCACCCACAGCATACAAGTTTCTTTTTGCCCCACAAGTGCTCTGATATTTATCCTTTGCTTTTTCAGGAAGAGCTGTTTTAATGAGTGCAATGTGACATCTTAATGTGGCTTTATTTTGGTATTTCTCTAGTATTTAGTAATTATTGAAACTTTTTCACTTACTTGTTAAGCATTTATATATCTTTGGTTAAAAAATAACTATTCAGATTCATTGTCCACTTTAACTAAGTTGTTGATTTTCTTATTGTTGAGTTATTACACCAAGAGATGCAGTAAGTGATATGAAGTTTCTTGTAGGTAAAATACTAACCCTATTTGTTCCACACATAATAGCAAAGAGATTAAAAAGTTAGAGAAACCATTGATTAAAAGAATTTAGGAGATATTCAAAACTAACACAAACTGTAATATTTTAATATGCTGGAAAGCTTTTGAGTTCTGTATTACATAAAAACTTTGCATAAATAGATAAAAGATAAATAGAAAAACAATTAGTTACATACATTAGATAGCTACATGATAAATATGTAAATCTGCATGAATATATGTATTAACATTACACTGCGTATGAATATATCATCTAAATTTAAACACAATACAAAGAGACAACAATAGAAATGGAGAAGAGTAAAGGACAAACAAGTAAACCAGACTTTTGGTTGCAAAATATTGTATTAAAGATACAAATATCTTTGGTAAACAATGTGATTTTAACTCTGTTTAGCATTTACAAAAATTCCCTTTGAAAAATTCAATTTATAGATGTGAAAAATATTTTAAAAATTGAGTGTAGACACACAATATCAATAATCAAATCCCTAATTCCAATTATAATGATGAGAAGCAGAATTTACTCTTTTCTCTATTAAAAGTGATTTACTTCAGAATAGTGGTTTGATTGCTTAGATATTGTCATAGAAACTTTAATTCAATTTTCTTCCAATTTAATGAAGTGAAATATTCCTGCTGATATCCCATACTTCTTTCCTGGATTTTCAAAAATTTCTACTAGCTAAATGAAGGCAGCAAAAGCAAAATATCAGTTTTGCCTTACACGGAAAGACAACTGGAAAGCAATTTGAGGCACCTTCCGAGTGAGGGCTCCTGTACACCGTATCACACACGCACGCTTTTATGTGATCCTATTCTAATCATACTGATGTGGCTAATGGTACTGGGGAAAATTTTAAAAATAAAAGTATTTGAAAAATGGATTGGATGCTGGAAGATATTATATGCTATGTATATTTTTCAGGCCAATTTAAGCATCTTTATATTTCCCTCTTAGAATGCTTTTTAAAAGTAGTGGCTGATAACGTTTTCTAAACCTCTGAAAAGAAAGTGTCATTTATATAATCTATATTTTATCCAAGATCCAAATGAAGCAGAAGACAGCTTAACTAACACAAAACACTTCCTTTTTTTCAAGTTCAATGTTTAATAGATGCTAGGTGGAATTTAGTTTCAAAATGATATGATGGTAACTATTATGTAGAATGGAATTACTTAATATTGTTATAGCAATGTGCTCTGATCATGTGACAAAAGGATTGGAATGACAAACATCCCTTAATATTCAGAAACTATCCACATGCACGTACTATATATATATATAATCACCTATGTCTAGAGAGAAGTAACCCAGAAATGTATCATTATAACTCATTTGATCCACCTTCTTAACTAGTTTGTTAAATACTTCAATAAATAAGCAAAACAGGGCCAGGGATATCACTCAGTGATGTAAGCACCTGCCTAGCAAGCCTATGGTCCTGAGTTTGATTCCTGGTATTCAAAAAAAAAACATAAAGAAAAAAGAAAAACAGCAAATATCAGAAATGTTTATGTAAAATATACTGGAAGTGATACATTTAGGTAATAATTGTTTTAAAGTACATGCTACCTAAAGCCTTTCTGCACCAAATTCTCACCAATGTTTCCAGGTTTTGCTTCTGATTTCTGCTCAATTTTAAAGTAGATAAACTCAGTGTCTTAGTTACCTTTCTCTTGTTGCAGAGACAAAATACCCAATGCCCAAAATGAGGGAAGGGAAGGTTTATTTAGCTTGCAGTTTGTGGAGGTCTCAGTCCATACTTGGCTGGTTCAGAGGCAGAGTGGCACATGGCAGAGGGCAAACTGTTTATGGCAGCAGAGTACAGCAAAAACAACTAGAAAAAGGGAGGAATGGTGGGCAAGAAGCCTCTTTCCTTCCCTTACATTATAAACAGGCTACCTCCACCCAGGGAGCATGTAGCACTCAAATGATCTCCATGCCCTACTCTTGCACAGCCTCAGGATGAATACAAAGTAAGCACTCTGGCTTCCTGCTGAATCACTCAGCCCGACCTCTAGACTCCCCAAGTTGACAAAATGTATCAGCCATAACACTCCATGCCTTGTCACATTGGCAACCAAACACATTTCTTTAAATCAATTTCCAGATACAAATACATATTACTTCAGAACCACAACATTTCCCCACCTAAAAACTCATGCACATCCCTTTATGCAGAAGGCATTTAGTCCATCTGCAAGAGTTGCCAAAATCCTAACAGTTTCAGCATTGCTAAGAAGTCCAAGTCCCACAAAATAAACATTACCATTACAGAAGGCACCAACAGTGGAATATAGAGCATTGGGATCAAAGCAAATCCAAAATCCAGCAGGGCGAATATTATGTTCTGTCATTCCACATTCAGCATCTGGAGCAACATGTGGCACATTGTGAGCTCCAAAGGGCTTACATGAGTCCACCCCTATGGCACTTTTGGTGGTAATAGCTCTTAGAGCTTCTCTCTTGGGCCCACTTGGCTCCCTCTTTCTAGCCTTCCTCAGAAGATCCATGGTCCTGGCTTTTCTAAACTTCTGAGGGCTCCAGTGCACTGTTTGCTTCACAATCACAGCTTCACACACTGTCCCCTCAGGGGCAAACTGCCTGGCCTCCCAGGCCTTCTGAAATCTGGGTGGAAGCCTCTTTAACCTCAGAACTCTTGCATTCTCCATGCACCTAAAGCCAGGGCCACGTGGATGATGCCAAGGTGTGCCGCCACCTGGAGCAGTAGCCAAGCTTTTCTCTCTCTTGGGCCTGGGGGTTGAGTGCCTGGATCGCTGGGCACACTGAATCAAATTCTGAGGAACAAATTCTCTATGCTGCCATCATCCTTGAACCTGGTGTGGCTGCCGCCACCGCCATTCTGGAACATGGAGCTCTTTGAGTTCCCTCTCAAGGCAAGGTCTTTCACTTTTGCAGTTTTGAGGCTGCAAAGGTTGGAGACTTGCTGCTTCTTGTGATGCCCTCATGACATCTTTTCCATTCTCTTGTTCCTTCTTAGCATTGGAAATCTCCTCAGCCTTATTTTAGCAGTCCAGAGCTTTACTGAAGCCTCCTTTCTGGCCAGACTCACAACATTTTAAATCAGCCTTCTGGGCTCTTTGCTCTTGATTCTCAACATAGATCTGGCTAAAAGACCTCAACAATAGCCATGTCACTTCCCCAACATTCAACAGTCTTGAAATTTCTTCTGCCAGATTAATCAGTTTGCTGCTGCCTTTAATCTCAGTTTTAGGCAAAGTCTCTGGACATGAGCAAAATGCAGACAAACTTTCTGCAAAGCCATAACATACATCATCTGGAGTCCAACAGCCAGTGCAGTCCTTCTTTCCAGCAGAATCCTCCTGAACCTGGTCTTTACTGGCAGGATTTCTATCAGCTTTCTGGTCTTCTGAGCTTTGACCAGAATCTCACAGACAGAACAGCCAAGAATGTTCCAGTGCATCTCTTTAAGGCAACATCTCTGAATCTTTCCAAGCTCTTCCCACATTCCATTTCCAAAGGGTTTTGAACCACATAATCAGGGATAGTAACAGCAAGGACCCCACTCCTCTGATACCAAATTCTGTCTTGGTTACTTTTCTCTCGTTGCTGAGACAAAATGCCCAACGCCCAAAATGAAGGAAGGAAAGGTTTATTTAGCTTACAGTTTGTGGAAGTTTCAGTCCATACTTGGCTAGTTCTGAGGCAGAGTGGCACATGGCAGAGGGCAGACTGTTCAGGGCAGTACAGCACAGCAAAACAACCAGCAAAAAGGAGGAATGGAGGCAAGCAGCCTCTTTCTACCTCCCTTACATTGTAAACAGGCCACCCCTAGCCGGGGGGGGGGGGGGGGGGGCAGCACTCACACAGTCTGCATGCCCTCCTCTTCCACAGGCTCAGGATGTATACAAGGTAACCACCCTGGCTTCCTGCTGAGTCACTCAGCTAAACCTCTGGACTCCCCAAGTTGACACAATGTATCAACCATAACCCTCAGTCCTAAATATATAATTTAGAGACAAATAAAGTAGACGGCTGCAGCATTCCCTTGTCTGAGCTCCACTTGTTTATCTGGGGTTATATGTCCAAAATGATAACTTTACTTCTAAAATACGTGGTATTCAGCAAAAGTAATATGAAAACAAGTCCAGAACTAAATAACCTTCCTTGGTGAAAGACACTTTGGTAACAACTGTTCCCTGAGTTTCTTCCCAATTTCTTTGATTCTCTCAGGTACAAGTTATTTTATTTAATTTTCTATAAATATCTAAGGCTCTATTAAGTTTGCATATTAAAATTAATATGAAAGATAATTATTTTCTCAGATTTCAGATCAAGGCACCTGTGCTAAAAGTCACAATATTAAAGTTGGAATTAAATTATCACATGTATCCTCGGTAAATACTTCCAAACCCACGAGGAGAAATTCCTAAGATTCACTCTAGTGAATAAGGCTGTATTGCTCATTATTAGATTAATAAAATAGGATTATGTTTTATTAATCAGTCTTTAAGTGTGGTTCATTTTATTTGTACTTCATTTTGACAATATTTCCAGCATTCAGAATAGGCAAATCCAGGGCTGTATAATACTAGAGTTGGACTGTAGGAGGACACAGGCCTAGCGAGTAGTGAAAAACATTTGCACTGAAACTTTTATTTTACAGACGGACTCTAACTTACCTTTAGTTTCTTTTTGCTTTCACTGTCCATGCTATCACTTTAGTTTAAATGTGCGTCCGCTGGTAATCTGTTTGAAGACATCGTCCTTCTTTCTTAGTACTACCTCTGTGCTTTGCTAGCATTAGTTGAAATGTCAGATTAATTTCTTTCCTCTTCTCTCCCTATGCCCCAAGATTCCAGTTTAGGTACAGAGTTACCTGTGCAATCCTTCTTTATTGTCCTTATCCACGACATTCTTTCTGTTCTGAATTCATTGTCAGCACGAACCCAGCATCAAATATTTTAAAATCTCCCAGTGATTCATAGAAAAGCAAATTTCAAAAAATGACGAATGACACAAACTGAAGCCTAGGGATTCATGCAAACCGTTAAGAGCTTGTCCGAGGCAAAGGATAACCCAAGCATTACGGAAGACCCGCGCTGACAATAAGATTGTAGCATAGTCACAGTGCTACAGAACTGAGAGCTAATATTAGTGGATATTAACTCTGAAACCGATATAAGTGAGAACAAAACCTGTCACCATTCATGTGTAGAAAAGTTATTAGAAAATATACACGAGCACATATCATATTAAAGCTAATGAACTAAAGAACTTCCAGTCTCGTTGTTCCTTTCTCCAAACCCAATAACTGGAAAATGATAGCAGTCCTTAACTAACTAAAATAGATGTAACTTAAAACACTTTGACTTGCAAAAGACTATTTTTTTCAACTCGTATGAACTTTTGTTGTGTTTAAGAGCTTGGCAAACACAGCTATCTAGTGCGAATTTGCCTGAGATTTCTTAGCATCATTCAAAAAAGAAATAATCCAATTCCGTGTGACTTCTTTCAAGTATTCAGAAACAAAATTCTCTAGGGCAGAGAAGGGCAATTCAGCTCAGTGCTATGGAATGGTGGAAATATTTCTTAAAGACAATCAACCGCCTCTGGTTCCCATTCAGGGCTCCCCAGGTAATGACAGATCTGTAGTTTGTTTTCCTGTATAGACAACATGAGTGAAATCAGGACAATTTCTTTTGATCCATTCCAGTTAATGGGGTATTATTTCCCATCTAAGATTAATAACCAGATTTAGTGTTTCATGTGTCAGCATGTTGTGAATTGGTTCATTTGATGTTTCTCTCATTGTTACAATACCACTGAATAAGTTATAATTTTCTAAGTGGCACCGCTAGAATATCTAAACACTCTAAGTTCCCAAAAAATAAGCTACCACAGTTTTATAAACTGTTCTTATGAACTGCTTGAAATAATTCAAAACTAGAGTATATGTATATATATTTATGTTAAGATAAAGTTAGATTTGATTTAAATTTGATTTTTAGAAAGCTATTAACAATTTGAATTTTAGTTTGGTAATTAAGGTAAGACAACAATTATTTGGAAATATAGACATAAAGTTTAAGTATGTTGTAAGTCTTTAATATTTTTATTATAATTGTATATTGGTCCTTATGTTGTTATATGTATTATAGATAAAGGGAACCTCAAATGAAAAAATAGGAATTTTTGAAAGCCAACATTTTTGAAAGCAATCAACTATTTTGCGAACCAGATTTTATACATTTGTCTATAAAACTTAAATATAATTAATACATTGTTTCCTCAAATAAAATGTTAAAGTAAATTTTAATAACTCCTAGAGTCTATACATCTCCAAAAATCTTCTAAACAAGTAAATAACTAGGCTAATGCTGGTGCTTCCAGAATAAATATTTTCTAACTTAAATATCTCAAGTTTTTTTCCACAAAAAGACTTGGGCTGCTTGTCATCTATTTGGTACACAGCCTTAGTCTTTTCAAACATGTCCATAAAAACTGAAATTCATTTTTAGGCATTGAAGACAGCTCATCAGGATGATGGCTATGGGTTTGCTTATTTCTTCACATTTCATTTTCATAGAGAGAAAGATTCAAACATGCAGAGGAGTTATACAGATGGCAAATTAATACTGCTCATAATTTTCATTTATCTCATTTATTGTTCATCACTTAGCTTATTTGCATGAAAACGGGGCTTGTGATTCTTACAAATTTATTTGCATGAACTGTTTCAGTACCCAAATCACAACCTAATCATTATGAGGTTATGATCATGTAACAATAGAACACAGGTAAAGAGCACCCCAAAGATAACAGAAAGTACGCTTCCCAGAGATAAAGCAATAAGCTCCAGAAAATAGAAATGATTTCACCAAGTATACTTTTTGATAACAGAATTGGGCTCAGCTCTTTCTGAGTCACTAATAATCAAGTGTATTAAATTATGCAACGGGGTCACCAAGGCTTCCAGAGAACTTATTTCAGAACTTAGTGCACAAAATCCTCTTTGCTCATGATGCTTATTGATGATGTTTTGAGTGGTATTCGTGTTCTCTTGGCATTCGTATGACAAAGTGTGCAAAGGTAATAGCTTTTGGTGCGGGATGAGCAGCTTATGCTCTCATCTTCCCCTCTTTAATAATTCTACTTAATCCCAAATGAGAAAAACTGAAAGAAATTTTTCATTAGCCTTGTTTCTAGGTATAGAGTTTTTGAAAGGCTCTTGAGAAACATGAATAATATAATAAATGATAACCCACTTTCCAATATTATCAGTGGTGTTTTATTTTGTGTTAATAGAGATTATACTAAAGCAGTTTCAAGTTCATAGACACTGGGGAGAATGTACAAAGTGTTTGTGCACATACAGATCTCTTCCCCAGTCCCACGCTTCTCAGGCAATATCCCTACATAATTCCCCCTTTTATTAACGTGCTATATTTCTATGCTACATTTCTTAGACTTGAGAAATACTGGTACATTATTATTACCTAAGGCCCCATATTTTATATATGATTTATAGATTGGTACTAGCTTTTAGATTTTGCTTTTCTTCCCTATGTATGAATTAAGGCATTTAGTCTTACACATTTAGAATACCAAATGAAATATATAGCATTATTAATAGGTATAATGCTAAACAAATCCACAAGTAGGTCATTTTATATTATTGAAACTCTATAAATATTAGTGAGCAACTCCTGAACTCCCCATATCTATTCTGGTCTGCTTTGGTTTTGGCTATTGATTGCTTGAGTTCTTGTGTGTGTGTGTGTGTGTGTGTGTGTGTGTGTCTTTTTGAGACAGGGTCTCATTATGCAGGTTAGACTGGCCTTGAGCTCACATTTTAGCATAGGCTGGTCTTGAACTCACAATAATCCTCCCTCTTCAGCCTCCAAAGTGCTGGGATTACAGGTGTGCGTCACCACACCTGGTTTGAGTTCTTATATTCTTAAGTATTTTGGATAGTAAGGCCTCATCAGAATCATTTTTGAAAATATTTCTACAGTGACTAGAGGTTACCTTAAATTCATTGATTATTTCTTTGACTGTGGAGAAGTATTTAATTTTATATAACACACATTTATTTTTTTCTTCCAATTTTTTAACTTCTGGTGCATCTATAAATATCATTGATAGGAGAACCAATGAGTTTTCTCATATTTATTTTTTCTAGTTATTTTATAGTTATAGAATATATTAAAATTTTAACACATTTCATGTTGTTATATTTAATGTAAGATAAATAGTATTTTTTGCACCTGAATGTCTGGTATGACCAACAAATTTTATTAAAAAGACCTTCCTTATCCAATGTATGCTCTTGGAATTCTTGTCACATATTCATTGACTATGTACACACGGGTTTTTTTTGTGTGCTCTAGGCTGTTCCCTGGTCTATGGTCCTACTTTGTGTTGGTCCATTAGTATGGTTTTATGTGTGGCATCGACTGCTATAATTTACTCCAATATGTGTCCTGTATTATATTATTTCACTTGCAAAATAAATCCCAAACCATGATACTTTGCTTTGCTTTTGTTTTGAGACAGTGTCTTGCTAAGTACTAAGCTGTCCAGGCTAGGGAGAAACTTGCAATCCTCCTGGCTCAGTCTTCTAGAGAGCATTACTGACATTGCAACACCTAGATTATCTATTCACTAATAATATGAAATTATCTGTGACAATATAATAAGATATGGATTTTATTATATTGAGATATATTGCTTCTGCATGTAAATTAAGAGCTTTCATCATAAGGATATATTACGTTTTTGTCAAATGATTTTTATGTGTTTATTAATACTTACATAAAAAGTATAATTTTCACAAGGATGATACCTAGTCTTTGGGACAGTTTTTTCTATATTATAAGTTCTCTGTTCAATTTTCCCTCTTCATTTCACAATATTTTTCTCACACTAACATGGATATCAGTCCTCTCTTGGAATATTCTCCATTTGAAATACACTCAATATCCTCACCATCATCTAATTTCTTATGTATTTTTTCTAACTTGTTTACTTTAATATTTTTATTTTACTTTGTATATACCTTATAGTTCCTGCTGTCATGTCACATAGAGTTAATCTAATGCTATATGTTTTCTAAAACTTTTTTCAAATTCGTATCACAATCATTTATAAAATAATGCTGTTCTTTTGAATTATGAAATTCTATTTCTTTTCACTTTCAGGGTACATTTTCTGAGAAGCTATTTATCTTCTCCTTTATTTAATATCAGCTGAGAGAAGAGATACAAGCCTAGTATTTTGTATGACACCAAAAATATTTTAATTTTCAATTGACTTTTTATTTAGGAGTTAACTGTCTAAAGCTGTACTTAATGTGATTGTATAACAAACACAAATTCCCACTGGCTTTAATCTCTGCAAATTTTCTGGCCTGAAATGAGAATTTGTCTTTTATCTGTGATATGAATGAAGAACATGAAAATCTTGTATTTCTAGAATTTACTGTCATAAAATTTCCTTATTTTCTCCAACGTCCTCTGTAACTTTTAACCCATGGAGGTGGTGTTCTTTACAGTGGAATATGCAGCTATCTGCACACACCCACTTACCCTTAGTTTTCGGGATTTGCCGGGCCTCAGGCTCTGGAGAGCAGAAACTACTGATGAGGGGAAAAGAAAAGGGTACACGCAGTCCAGCTATCTCAAAAAGGCCACCTTCAGAAGACAGAAATACTAGATTAGGTCTGAGTTTTTGATGTATTCATTCTTTTATGGCACTAGGGACTGACCCCAGGGCCTTTGCACTGATGTTATTCTTAAAGGAAATCTGTAAAGGGAGAAAAGGAAATTTCAAAGAAGGTTTGCTATACTCCAGACAGCTTTACATGTATGAAATGTTAAATGGTGCATCTTCCTTAGCACAGTATGATCAATATATGGCATTCCTATAAGTAAGTTCTTCCAATTTTTTGAAAGTATATTGATACTATTTTAGTTTTTATTTTCCCTTTGTCCACAGAAGTTATAGTTTTGTTAGTATTATTGAGGATTTGTAATCCACTAATGAATGAGCAAATTCAATTAAGAACAGTTGTAAAAACAGTGTACCAGAATCATTTCTAACATATCTTCAAAGGTGTATTTTGTTCTCCCTGAGTACTCCACTCTAAATCTAGTGAGACTGCATTTTTTTCTTGGATCATCAACATTGACATATAAACTCCAAACTCTCTATTAGAATGTTCAGTGCTTATATGTTTTAATCTCAAAGAAACTGGCTAGCTTCCCTTCCTCCTCTAGCCCCTAAGCAACGGTTTTATTGTCCACTCGGGAAATGTACCTATCTCTTGTTTTCTGAGTACTGAACTTGTTGATTATGGGAGAGCCATTCTGTTTTTGTGTCACTTGCTTATTCTCACAACACTAATGTGCAGTGTTCACAATTATTGAATTCAGAGCAAAGCTTCCTTAATTAGTTCCTCTCCTCCGTATGTATCCACAGTAGCGCTTTCAGGCTCACACTTGGTAAATATCTTGTCCCACTGTTCCCTCTTCCACTGTGCAGATAAAGCACCACATGAGACAGAAACTGCATTAATCTCTAAATGTTATCAGTCTCTATGAAAATGGAACTTCCCTCACCACTGGAAGAAGTTTTTCTCTCTTTACTTTTTTCTTTCTTTTTATATTTTATTCTTTTGTATTTATTTGTGCAGGGACTCAAACTCAGAACCTTGCACTCACCAGGCAGGTGCTTACCAGGCAGACATTTGTGCTGCTGAGCTCGATCCCCAACCCCTCTATTTTATTCTTTGTTTTAACAAAGACTAATTTACCTATGCATAGCTTTTCTATTTCCCCTCATTGTGTTGTATAATCATTCTCACCAGAAAACTAGATTATTTTAAATACAGCCTTACTTTTAACTAGTTCATCAGTATTTCAAAAATTTTCAGTATTCCTTACCTTAAAATTATTTCCATTGGTGTGCTTACTAATATTTGAAAACAAAAATTATATCTATAATTTTCTAGACATATTGTCTCCAACTTTCTTGTATTCTTTTATCACGATGAGGGTCATAAAATGAAACAGTCCTGTTCTGTTTCTACTCTTTTGTCACCTTTGAACTACAAAACCACAAATAGAAAGATTTACTGAGCACTGCAAGTCATCCCTGAACTTATCCCGGAAAACACTCAAATTCATACTTTTCTTTGCAAAGCTCCTTACCTTAGGAAATACCCGTAGGGTTTGTCCTTCTGGGAAAATTAGAGACTTGTCTGTATTATTTGGTTTCTCGTTCTGCCTTCACACTAACCCCCAATCATCACCAAGCCCTGGCGTTTCCTTAACATCATCTTTTCATTCTTCTCACTTGTCTTATTCACATTCATGGTTATGGTCCAAAACACCGTGATTTATCACTGGGTTGGCAATATTATCCTAGGATCTCTCTTTGCTCACCTAAATTCTATAATTTACTGAGCAGCCACAGTGAAGTTTCTAAATTGCTCAAGTGAGAGCTGACTAAAAATCTGAACATCCTTCAAAGATTCATTGGCTGCACATACAATCCAGATTTCTCAGTGCGACAGACAAGATTATTTTCTAATCACATACTTAATTTATTTTCCTGGGACACACACACACTTCTAACTAGTCCCGATTAGACTCTCTGGAATTCTTCAATTCCTCCTTGATTAGTGTTACTGTACAGATGCAAAAGACACAGTGGCAGTCTCCAGGACTCTAAAGAATGACTAAGCCAGGTGATAACTTGTTCTACACATGACCTTAAAGATAATAATAATAATAAAAATAATGATAGTAATAATAATAAGATAGGGAACAAAATGTGGAGGTGGAGGGAGAGAAGGTGAGGGGAGAGGGACTTTGAAAGAATATATATATTCCCTAAGAAAAATGTAAACTTCATGTGTTGTAAACATATACTATTTAAACAATTTTCAAAGGGCCTCTGACTTTGTAAAAGACAACCCTCAACTGATTTTCTCTAAAAATGATTAAGAAAGAAATGTTTTTTTGTAATGAGAATTGAGATATCATACTTATTTGATACTGCATTACATTTTCATGCACATTAATGACACTACCATTACTAATATGTTCAAGGAAATAACATTTTATAGAATGAATAATATCCTGAATGGATGGGTTGATGGGCATAACAGACTAGATTAAAAGGAGGATATGTTGGATGCCATTACAATAAATGGGTTGAATGTATAAGTTTATTTAAGTATTTTTAGACCTACTTGTTCTTATGAAATTCTCATATATTGGGATATCTATTCCTAAGATTGGGAAATACCACATTATGAGAAATAATATCTATTAAGTGAAATAAGGGCACAGAAAGATAATTATATATGATGACATTTATGTGTAGACTATTAAAAAATTGAAGTCATAGAACCTGAGAAAAAATAGTTCATTATCAGGGGCTGGATATATACAGTGGATAAGGGCTGTATTCATAAAAACATAGAGAATTTCAGTTAAATAGGAGAAATAAAGTAAAAAGATCTATTGCTCAGTACGGTGGCTATGGTTAATACTGAGGTATCATGTACTTCAAAACTGTGAAGGGACTAGATTATAAGCAATCTCATTATTAAAAAATGATTGAGGGATATAATATCCATATTAATTATCTAAATTTAATGCTTCTATCTATATCAATTTGAGAAGTAGCTCTGTGACAGATTAGGTGTGGATTAAATGTTAAAACACTATATCCTTTTATTATAGGTATAAAATAGTTTCACAAGTTTACACATTTGAGAGTGTTTTAAGGATGTTTCTTTCCTTTATGTATATGTCATTTTCTTGCAAAGTAGATACAAAATATATGGTTTTTAAATCAATATATTTATTCATTTCAAAATAAAGACTCAAATGGTAAAGATGAAGCCTTATGAAATGTAGCTTTTAGAAGAGTAAATGATGCAAGTTCTAGCAACATCTGCTTACCACATGCAAAACTAGTGACATCTTTGGATGGCTGCATTTAACTGGCTTCTAAAGTAGAAGCATTATTTTATTAGTTTTGTATGAGTTACAGATAAATAGGACAAGAAATAACATCATAAATGAACAAACAGGATTATACAAAAACTTTTACATAGCAAAAGAAACAATCAGCAGAGTGAAGCATACAGAACAGGTAAACATTTTCTCCCTGCTATTCCTTGGGTACAGGATTAACACATAGAATACATAAGGAACTCAAAATATAATCCTCCCAGGCTTCCAGGAAGATGACAGAGGCATACACAGCGGCAAATCAATCTTTCTGAGAGATTTGGAATCTAGATAACGGAATATAACTAAGTGATAAAGGAAAGGAGAGAGGTGGGTCCTTCATGAAGGATTTGAAGGGAGAATTTGAGCCCAGAGTAAAGTGAAAACACAGGCTTCAACGCAGAAAAAGAAGGTGACAGGGTGCATTTTCTCACTAACTCCAAGCTTGTGGCATGATAGGGAACGCCAGAATCCACAGAAACACAGTAGGGGGTATCAGTGCAGAAGTCTTACGAAAGAAATGCACCAGTGGAACAGAGCAATGGATGCTGCTAACTAGAGCAGCTGATGAGTGACTTTGGTCCAAGCATGGCCTGAAGAGAGAGCTTGGCCAGGTGCTATTTTAGGGAGGGCAGAACATTGACTCAGACGCAGAACCAAGGGTTTGGAACCATTGAGCACTGGCTTCATCTCAGGGCTCCCAGTGACTGAGTGAGGCACCAATATGAGAGACATTCAATGTCAGGAAGCCAGAGTCAGACCATTAAGGGACAACCAATGGGTTGTAGGCTGAACAAGTCAGTGTCAACTCCACAACTAGGTGCCAGGATCAACTCGAACTTCGGTGGAGTTAAAAACACAAGGACAGTACCTTTCCCTATTCCTGCTGAAGGCTTTCTGGGATCATCCTGCATGGACACGGCCTCTGTCTGCCACTTTGTCTATTTCTTGCTTTTGCTTTTTCCTTCTTAATTTCTTTCCCATATTCTTCATTAGTTTCCCAAAAGTTTTGCCTGAAAAACAAATTTATAGAATAAAAGTCAAAGGATAAAAAATAATACTCCAGGAAATAGGAACCTGGAAAAAACAGAAGTGGTAGCTGTTCTATTTGCAAAGTGGATTTGAAGCCAAGACTGATGGAAAACACAAAGGTCACACTTACTTGTTCAGGGAACAATCAAAGAAGAGATAATAATTACAAATATATATGCACCAAATAATAGCTCACCCAAGCATATATAAAACTTTAATGGATGTGAAAAATCAAATAAGTACTGATACAGTTTTTATAGTGGGATTGAATACTCCAGTACCACAAATGGACAGATCAGCTAGACAAAAATTCAACAAGGAAATATTAGAGCTGAACAAAACCTTTGAATAAATTGACTTAGTAGACATCTACAGAATGTTCTTCTCCACAACAAAATGATACATATTTTTCTCAGCTACACAGAGGACTTTCTCCAAAATGGGCCACATACTAATGCATGGAACATACTTATGTAAGTGCAAATGAATTGAAATTATCCTATGTGTACTATTAGATAACAGTGCATTGAAATAGGAAACCACTGGTAAAAGAAACCACAAAAACTATATAAACACATGGAAATTAAATGACATCATTCTAATTAATCAATGAGTCACATATGTAATTAAAGAAGAAATTAAGCTATTTCTACAATTACACAATAATAACAACATTTTAGAGTTTATGGGATGCATAAAACGAATCCTAGAGAAATTCATAGTAAATGAAGGAAATTCATAGAAATGAATTCTCACCTTAGAAACACAGAGTGAGCGAAAATAAATAACCTAATGTTGAACCTCAAGCTGAGAGAAAGGAAAGTACTGAAACCATTTACATGGAAAGAAATTACAAAAATATGAGCATAAATTAATGCAACTGCAATGAAAAAACTATATAAAACTCAATGACTAAAGAGTTGGTTCTTGAAAGAGCTTTTTTCTAAATAAAAATCCTTTAGCTAAGATCATAAAAAAGAGAAAAGGCTCAAGTGTATGCAACTAGTAATGAAAAGTGTGAAGTCACAATAGATCCTATAGAAATACAGAAGATCATCACCATCTACTTAGAGAACATGTAGTCTAATAAGATGGTATGAGGAATAGACAGACCTCTAATACATATAAGTTTTCCTCCTAAAATCAGGAATAAAACAAAGATGGGGTCACTTTCACTGCTCCTATTTAATATAGTCCTGGAAAAATTAGCCAGAACAATTAGACAAGAAAGGAAACTGCTCAAAAGTAAAGAGCAACTGGGATGAGGGAAAGAGAAAAGAAAGAAGGGGAAAATTATGTATATATGTGTATGAAAGATATCTAACATTGTTTTACTACTGACTTCTAGCTCTTTATTGAAAGGAACAGTTAATGATTAATTATTTGATCAGTCTTGCATGTCTATATTTGCTTTCCTGAGTAATCACTTTGAATTTATCAATATGTAATACAACAACCATTATTAATTCCCTGTCACCTTGTCTATAATTCAGTGTTTCTTGGACTATTCTCGTACTATTTTGTAAATGGCTGTATGTTTGTTAATATGTTTTCATTCTTTTACTTTTAAAAATAAAAAAATAACTAATTATAGGAAAAGAAAATAATTAAATTATCGTTATTTGCAAAAGATATGATACGTGCTATAGAAAATCCCTAAAAACTCCAAAACTCCCCTAGATTTAAAAACCAATTTCAGATTTAAAAACCAAAATACAAAGTTAACATAAAAATTAATAGCATTCTTATATACAAATAACAAACTCAAAGTGATAACATTAGGAGAACAATTTTTTCAATTGCATCAAGAATAATGAAATACCTAGGAACAAATCTAATGAGGAAAATAAGACCTTTACATTGAGAACTATAGCACTTTGAAAAAACATTGAGAAGAATATCAGAAGATGGAAAGGTGTCCATTGTTCTTAGATAGGCAGAACCAATATAATGAAAATGGTCATACTTCCAAAACTATTACACAGATTTAATCCATTTCCAATCAAAATACCAATAACATAACTCTCACAATTGGACAAAACAATCTTAATACTCATTTAGAGCTAGAAGTGACCTAGAAGAGCACGAACAATTCTGAGCAACAAAGGCAAGATAGGGGATTCACAATCCCAGACCTGAAATTATACTACAAAGCTACTATGATAAAACAGTATAGAACTGGCAAAAAAATCAAACAACAAACAAAAACAGACCTGAGAATCAGTGGAACAGAATAGAAAATCCGCAAACAACTCCTCACACATTCAGCCAATTTATCTTTGACAAAGAATCCAAGTACTTTCACTGGAAGAAACATAGCCTCTTTAATAAATGGTGCTAGGAAAACAGGCTTTCCACAAGCAAAAGATTAAAGCTAGACCTGTATCTCTTACCATATAACAAACTAAAATTAAAATGGGTCAAAAATATAGATATTAAAACAGAAACAAGCAATCTTCTGGAAGATAGAAGATATATAAAATATAGGTATGTAGATAGAAGATATATAGGTAGAAGATATATGGAAGATGTATGTGTAAGCAAAGACATTGTGAACAAAATTCTGATTTCACAGGAAATATAAAAAATCAACCACTGCAATTTAATCATATTCAAAAGTTTTACACAGCAAAAGAATCTATCAACTGAGTGAAGAGACAACCCACAGAATGGCAAAAATTTACCTGCTGTTCTTCACACAAAGACTAACATATAAAGAACTCAAAATTTCAGCCCACCCAAGCTCACAGACTCAATCTAAAAATGGGCATCTGAAATGAGTAGAGACCTCAGGTGAAGAAGTAAAGAGTGTAAATAAATATATGAAAAAAATGTTCATCATCAATTGTTCTTTGAGAAATACTGATTAAACTACGGAAATCAGTATGGAAATTCTTCAGAAAGCTAAATTTAGAGGTCCTATTAGCCCCAGCTATTCCCCTACTCAATAACTTGCTAAAAGAGTAAAAGAATCACACCATACTGACATGAGCACAACATTGTTTCTAGCAGCACACTTTATAATAGCTAAATCTTGGGAATAGCTCAGATGCCCATCAACAGATGATGACAGTAAGTGAAATAAATCAGACACCCATATCTAAATATTTCATTGTTTTTCTTGTGTGAGAAACTTAAAGAGTAAATAAGTCCCAAAATTGATGATAATTATTGTGAAGTAGGAAGAAAATGTTCAAATGGGAAAGAGAACAGTGGAAGGGGGAGGAGGAAGGATAGGAAAGGAAAGGGAAGGGAAAACAAGAGAGCAGAAGGAAAGAAATGGAACCAAAGCTCTTGTGTATAAGGAGGAGAAGAGGGGTTGAGGTGGAAGAAATGAAATCGGGAAAAAAGAAAAATCAAAACACTATGTACAATTGCAAATTCGTTATGATGAATGTGATCATGATGTATATCAAAAGTATACCAATAAAATTCAATTAAAATACACTCACCCCAATCAAATTAAACAACTGAAATTAATGGATCCCTCTTAGAAAAACACAAATGTTCAATAATTGCAGGAAACAGTTTCAGCCTCTGTAGCCATTAGAAAAATGCAAATTAACACAGAAATTCTACTGTACCTCAGAAAGAATGACTAACATCATGAAATCATATCATAAATTCTGGCAAGGATGGCTTGTAAAGAATCCTTTTTCATTGTTGCTGGGAATATAAATTAGTACAATCATTAAGTAAACCTGTAGGAAGGCTTCTCAGAAAACTGAAAATATAAATTCTATTCTGGCCAGCTATTGCTGTTTTAGGTGTCTTTCCAAAAGAGTTAAGCACATCATATTTCAGGGATGCATACAATACATGTTCGTGGAAGCACAAGTCACAATAGCTACATTGTAGAAACTGTCAGTGGTATGCAGATATAATGTAGGACTGTTCTGCCACAGAGGAAATTTGCAGGAAAATTCATGCACCTTGAGACCATAACATCGACTGAAATAAATCAGCTACACAATCTTAAATATCACTTGGTCTCTTTTAAATGAGATGTCTGATGTGTAACTAATTTGAAGAGCAAAATAAAAGACAGATAATAGGAAACAAGGAAATAAAATTTTAAAAAATTGGAAGCAGATCAAGTTATGCAGGAAAGGTGGAAGAATAGGGAGAAAGAGGAAGTAAGAATTATGATGTGCTATATACGTATACACACTCCCAACAATGAAGGTCACCATTATATACTACAAACATGTATTAATAAAGGGTTGTAAAACAAGAGAAGGGTCAAAACAATGGTATTAATGCTCATAACAATATAAACACACAGGGGAATAACAAGTAAATTTTTTGTAGCATACAGATAATAAAGTTTATTTTTGTCTTTCATATCAAAATATGAACACTAACCTCGTTTATTCGTTTTTTGTTGTTGTTGTTGGCCGGGGGTTTTGGAGGTACCAGGAATCAAACTCAGGACCTTGCACTTACCAGGTAGGTTCTTATTCCACTGAGTTATATCCCCAGCCCTATAACCTGGTTTATTGTTGTCTTGGCATTTTTAATTGAATTAAAGCCAATGAAACATTTGTGTGACCATAAATGTTAGAATATCTTTCACTGTGGCCAGTCTTCTCCAGTATAACAGTTCAGGATATGGATGAGAGAAACATTGCCTGATGAAGTGAAGGAGGAAAATGATTTTGCTGGACTAAGTCTATACCTCCTTTGCCCCTTCACAGTCAGTTCTAGAAGATAATTAGCTACAGTTTGAAGTCTAGCATGATAATAATCACTTGCTGGAGGGAAAAAGGCCATGAAAACAAGGGATTAATGGAGTAGCAAGGAGAAAACATATTTTGTTCTGGCAAGCATGTAAAACCTGAAAGTAATGCATAAGTGCAACAGTATTAGTCAAACTGAGAGATGAATAATATCATTGAGAGCTTTAAAATCTAAAAGAGAATTGAGCAGTCGTGTCTGCTTGAAAGATGTTATTTTTATATTCCAAATTATGAATATCTAAGAGAAAAAATCATCAGTAGGGAGAATAAGTATATGAAATACCTCTTTTGAAATTTGCGTTACAGTTAGAGCCGAAAATATGGGTGGTACAAAGAGAAGTGCTTTAAGATTCTTTTGAGGTGTGTCTTATTTAAAATATGTCAACTTATCTTTTGAACAGGTCTCATTCATTTTTGTTTGTATGTTTTGTTGCCTTTTCTAAGGAATCTACCACAAGCCCTTGGGGACTATCTTATTGTCCAGTGTACACCTTGATCATTTTATCTGAGTCATTGAGTCTATAACTTTAGCTCCCAGCAGGAGATTTTCTGGCCTTTCCAGAATTTTAAGAGTAAAGTGTTACACTATGTAGGGCAGGGGTATAAATCAGCCTGACAATTGCAAGGTGCTGCATTTGATTGCAGGTACCAAAATAAATAAATGAAGACAATGTAACATGCAAAAAGAAAATATGTAAAGCTGAGGAGAAAGAAATCAGTTTTGTTTGAAAATTAGCCTTAGAAAAACCACACCATGTAACATAACATTGTAAGGTAACGATAAAGAAGCCAGACAGAGCGAGACAAAAGCAACGAAGATGAAAAAAGAAATATAACAGTGAAAACAATTTTTTCAAGATTCCTAGTTTATTTTTTTTAGAAAATAGATTAAAAGTTTAAAAGAAACATTTAAATCCAAACATTTTCTTAAAAAGTTATACCTTCTAAAATAGACAATCTTTCTTCCTGTACTGTAGGAAGAGATATTTATAATAACTTATATGTTAGTATATATAATAAACTATATATGTGCGGGACCCCCAAAAAGTAACCCGGAACAAAATCGAGATCTCTCAAAAAGCGCTTTATTTAAGCTGGTACTCAGCAGAGTCTCCGTTGCAACGCAGGCAAGGAGAGCTCCGGGTGGGTGGATGGTCGGGTTTTTATGCTTAGCGAGGGCTTAGGAAAGGGGAAGGGTAGGGTGCTTGGAGACGCATACAGAACAGAAAATGGTGCAAGTTTAGACATGCAGCTTAAGCAAACTTTTAGCCCGGGGAGGGGGCAGGTTACAGCAAGTTACAACATGTTTGTCTTATAGCAACGGGAGGAAGCGACAACATTTGTTTGTCTTGTAGCAACGGGAGGAAATGACAACATTAACGGGAGCAGGCTACAACATTCCCCACTGGTTTTGGCCGGGGGGGTCAAATCATTGACTCCCCACTAACGGTAGCATGAGGTACTGGTTCCCATCCCTCTGATCTTAGGACCATCATTTTAACTGTTTGTATGCGAGATTCTATGTAGTTTGTTATACACTTGAGTACACACGGGCCCACCGTCACTATCAATAAAATTCCCAATAATGGTCCTAAAAAGGGGATCAAGTAAGCCCAAAATCTGTTCCCAGCAAGTGAACCCCAGGAGGGGTGTTCAGATAACTCTCACCGTCTTTTAATTAGGTCTTCTTGGAGCTGTTTTACTTTATCTCTAACTATGCCTGAATTGTTGGCATAGAAGCAACATCTCTCTTGTAAGGCGAGGCATATGCCTCCCTGTTCAGCAGTTAACAAGTCTAGTCCTCTACAGTTTTGGAGGACCACCCCTTCTAAGGAGTCAATTTGGTCTTGGACGTCTTGGATTGTGCTAGACAGGGCTTGAACATCATTAATTAACTGATTGGATAGCTTTACATAGGAGTGTATCGCAACCCCCATTCCTGCCGAGCCTGTAGCTAATGATCCTGAGATTCCTAATCCTATTAACAAGGGTATAAATTGTACTGCTCTTTTAGCTCGACCGGCGATATAGTCAAGACTAGGGATGGGAACAGGCTCTTTTCCAGGAATGATATCTATGTCGGGCAACAGAATTGCCATTATGCACAATCCAGTCCAATTACTAGGGAGAAAATTATATGCCTGATTTCCTCCACAAATAAACACTTGCCCTTTGGCGGGACAAAGAGGGGAACTGGCATTTATTATCTGACTGCAGTTTGCGGAGGTGGCGTACCCGAGATCAATTTCATAGCTGTCATTTGGGGGTCTTCCTTGTACGCAGGATGTGAATTTAAAAGCCAGGGTCTGAACCTTGAATGGCAATCCAATAATACAGTTTAGATGAGTGAGGTCAGTTATCTTGCTTGGAGTATAATTTGAAGGAAGGGCAAGAGGCATTTGTGTGCCCAGGGTTATACATAACCAACAATCCTCAGCTAGGTTTGGTCTAGAAACTTTGAGTGCCATTAGAGTGGCCATCAAGATATCTGAGGTTTGGGTGTCTAAATCAATCCCTTGAGATCTGGAGAAAGCGAAAGGGTGATAATCAATTCTCGGGGGGGATATCTGGGCTATAATATTTTCTATTTGTTTCTGAACCCCAGCTTGTCTTAATTGGTCTTGTGGTCCATCTCCATCAGAAATGTGGATAGGGGCTATTTTATTCCAGCACACTGGGCTTCCGGGAGTGTCCCTGCAAGAGGCCTCACGATATTTGTAATTTCCTAGCACTTTTGACATAGTGGACCAATCTCCCCCAAAGGTCCCTGCTTTTTCCTTTAGCAGAATAGCTGTAAAATAGGTTTTATTATTGCGCCCTTGGCACTCTTGGACTGCTTCATAACATGAAGAATGCATGGAGTCATAATAGTGATTATACGTTTCGCATTCCCAAGGGCATCTCCCGGGTTTACCTGCTACCTTTGGGACCAAATGAGGTTTAAAATAACATTTCCAGGATTGCTGGTAGCCCCCTCCTAAACTAGGGGTTACGATAAGTATTGCCATCTTATTTCCACAGTCTGTGCTCTGAGTATGCTGGGGAACCTCCCAGTGTAGGGAATTATGTACATCCGTGAGGTGGCTTCCCTGAGGATTTGGATGATCTTTATTTACAATTATGTAACCCCCTCTGCAGTCACACGGGGCACCAAACAAACTCTTGTGTAAATCATCCCGATGTACTGGGGGCCCGAAACCACCTTTTGTAGGGAGTAACAGAAGTGAGAAAGTTAACAACGTGAACCATAATCCTAACATCTTGTTAATTTTATCTTAAGGGGGTTATCCTGCTTGGTTATTGTCCACTTATCTTGTTGATTAAAGGCGGTGTCCGGCGGAGGAAGGACCTTGAGATGAGAATGATGAATCCACGCCATTTTTCCAGCTACCTTTGCGGCTGTTGGGGTGCTGAGGACGACTGTGTATGGTCCTTCCCAACGGGGCTCCAGTCCCTCTCGTTGATGTCTTTTTAGCAGGACCTGGGCTCCAGGTTCGACGAGTGGAGTGCCGTTTTCCTCTGTGCCCTTAGAAAGGGGGTGTTGCTGGCGAAACAGCTTGTGGATGGTGGTCAGGACGGGCTGAAGTGCCTGAAGTGACTTAATGAGATCTTGATTAGTTAATTCAGCAAGCTTTTCCTCAGCTAAACGAGGAATCAAAGGGGGAGGTCTACCAAACATAGCTTCAAAGGGTGATATACCAGAAACATAGGGAGTGCAGCATACTCTTAACAGAGAAAAGGGAAGGAGGCTTACCCAGTTTTCACCAGTTTCTAGATTTAACTTAATCAGAGTAGACTTAAGGGTCTGGTTCATGTGCTGTACTTGACCGGTAAGCGCAATGGAGCTTCCAGTCAATCCGGAGAGCCTGGGACGATTTTTGAGTTACTTGAGCTATGAAAGCTGGGCCATTGTCGGACCCCATAGAAAGGGGGAGGCCAAATCAGGGGATGATGTCATATAGAAGTTTTTTAACTACTGTTAGTGCTGACTCTGACTTGGTGGGGAAAGCCTCAGTCCAACCAGTAAAGGTATTGACCATTACGAGGAGGTATTTATATCCACTCAGGCCTGGTTTCTTGATTTCAGTGAAGTCTATCTCCCAGTGTTCCTCTATATCGAACGGTTTCTATGGCCTTGCTTGCCTTTGGGTTCACTTTTTGACATTGGTCACAACGGAGGCTGGCAGAAAGGGTTAGCTTGCCAAGTCTGGGTATAAAGAAACGGTCCCGAAAAAGTTCAGCTAACTTGGAGCCACCCAAATGTGTGGCCTTGTGGGCCTGGAGAATCAGTTCTCTTCCAAGGGCCTCAGGGAGGAGAATGCACTTATCTGGCAGCTGAAACCATCCTTCCGGCACGTCCCGCTTAGCGCCCAGCTGGGTTGCCAGATGTAGTTCCTTTTGAGTGTGGACTGGCTCTGAGAGGGTTGAGGGCATCAATAACATGGTAGGGGAGGTGAGGATCCCCACTGGTTTTGTGGCTACTTCATGGGCCGTTTTGTCTGCCAGGTTGTTTCCCTGAGTTATATCGTCAGAACCCTTAAGATGGGCCCTGCAATGCATGATGGCCACTTGGCTGGGCAGCCATATGGCAGCCAGGAGATCTAGTATCTGGGGGGCATTTTTGATTCTTTGGCCCCCTGAGGTCAAGAGTCATCTTTCTTAATATATAGCTCCGTGCACATGTACAGTGGCAAAAGCATATCTGCTGTCTGTGTAGGTGTTAATCTTTTTATTTTCCCCTAACTGGAGTGCCCGAGTCAGGGCTAGGAGCTCGGCCTTTTGGGCCGATGTTCTGGTCTCCAGACTCTGAGACCACAGCACGGTAGATGAGGTGACCACCGCCACCCCTGCGACCCTCTTACCTTCATGAATGTAACTACTACCGTCTGTGAAGTAGGTTTCTTCCGCGTCCTCCAATGGGATATCTGTCAGGTCTGGCCGTAGACTCAAGACAGCTTCCACGGTGTCTCGACAATCATGGATCGGGAAGGTGGGGTCGACGTCAGGGAGCAGGGTGGCTGGATTTAGAGAAGTGGCTTCCTTGAAAGTAACAGTAGTAGGATCCAGGAGGAGAGATTGATAATGAAGGATGCGGGCATTTGACATCCATTTGTCAGGGGGAGCCTTGATTAGAGTCTCAAGGGCATGAGGTGAGATTACCATCAGCTTCTGTCCAAAGGTTAACTTTCTAGCTTCTAGGACCAATTGGGCAACTGCTGCGATCATTTGCAGACATGCAGGCCAGCCGGTGGCTACAGTGTCCAGTTTCTTGGAGAGGTATGCCACCGGTCTCTGCAAGGGGCCCGAGGCTTGAGTTAGGACTCCCTTTGTGATGCCCCTTTTTTCATCCACATATAGTGAGAAAGGTTTATGTAGGTCTGGAAAGGCCAAGGCTGGCACCTCAGTGAGGGCTTCTTTGAGTCAGTTAAAAGCCATCTCCTGAGGTTGTTCCCAAATCAGGGGGTTTTGGGTGACTCCCTTGAGGGCATCATAAAGGAGCTGAGCCATTTCTGCATAGTTTATAATCCACAATCTACAATATCCTACTGCTCCCAGAAATTCTCGTACCTGTCGCTTATTGACAGGTGTAGGAATCTGTAGTATAGCCTGGACTCTCTGGGGGGACAGGGTGCGTTTGCCCTCATGTATCTGGTATCCTAGGTAAGACACTTGTTTTTGACACAGTTGGGCCTTCTTGGCGGACACGCGATATCCCAGGTCTGCTAAATTTTTAAGTAGGGCATGTGTCCCAGTACAGCAGAGTTCATATGTTTTTGTGGCCATCAACAAATCGTCTACATACTAGAGCAGGGTTAACTCGGAGTGTTCTTCCCGGAAAGACGACAAGTCTCGGGCAAGAGGCTCATCAAACAAGGTCGGGGAGTTTTTGAACCCTTGAGGCAGTCGGGTCCAAGTCAACTGTTCAGCAACCCCAGAGGTGGGGTCTGTCCACTCAAAAGCAAAGATGGGTTGACTCACCAGGGCTACAGGCAGAGTGAAGAAGGCGTCCTTTAAATCTAGCACTGAATACCAGGTGTGGTCTGGTCTCAGCAGACTCAGCAGAGTATAGGGATTGGGCACAGTGGGGTGGAGGGTTAATACTCTCTTGTTTACCTCTCGTAGGTCCTGCACTGGTCGATAGTCCTGCGTTCCTGGTTTTTGAACCGGCAGCAAAGGCGTGTTCCAGGGAGAGATGCATGGTCTAAGAATCCCCTGGGCCTTAAATCTGGAGATATGTGAGGCAATTCCCCTTCGTGCAGCCAGGCTAATTGGGTATTGTCTCAGCCTTATAGGAGTTGCAGTGGGTATTAGTTCTATGACTATGGGCGCTTGATTGACGGCCAA